>JAVIAB010000051.1:128148702-128208702 GCA_032433765.1 Megaustenia siamemsis | reverse complement strand
GTGTCCTCGGTTCACTATTAAGTGTCCTCGGTTCACTATTAAGTGACCGCAGTTCAATATTATGTGTCCTCGGTTCACTATTAAGTGTCCTCGGTTCACTATTAAGTGACCGCAGTTCAATATTAAGTGTCCTCGGTTCACTATTAAGTGTCCTCGGTTCACTATTAAGTGTCCTCGGTTCACTATTAAGTGACCGCAGTTCAATATTATGTGTCCTCGGTTCACTATTAAGTGTCCTCGGTTCACTATTAAGTGTCCTCGGTTCACTATTAAGTGACCGCAGTTCAATATTATGTGTCCTCGGTTCACTATTAAGTGACCGCAGTTCAATATTATGTGTCCTCGGTTCACTATTAAGTGTCCTCGGTTCACTATTAAAAGTGACCGCAGTTCAATATTATGTGTCCTCGGTTCACTATTAAATGTTCTCGGTTCACTAGTATGTGTCCATTCTTAAAACTGATCTTTTATGAGAAGTTATATATAGGTGACATCACATAAGAATTTGAATTTTCTATTTCAGTAATGTTTGCAATAATTGTATTTTTAGTATCGTATTTCTTATGTCAAAACTAGAATTGTGGTTTGACAGAAGAATATTGTGAATGCCGTGGACAGCTATGAAGAGTAATAAAAACGTTTTGAAAAAGGCCACATCAAAATGATAGCTAATTTCCAATATTAGGAAGAAACAATCATCATATTTGGCCATGTTATGAGAATGGAACAACTGGAATGGACAACTGGGAAAAAATGGATGAAGAGATAGAGGTAAACAAAGAAAACTTACCAGACAGCTTAAAGAATGGATTGACAGAAAGTCAACAACAGAAATGATAAATAATTGTTGAGTTTGAGAGCTGTGGAGAGACGCCAGCAGGCATGATACTTGATGATGTTGATTACTTATGTTAAGAAATATGTCAAAAGTTGACGCAATTTTATATTTTCCGGAGTTTTATATTTTATTTTAAAACGCAAATGTTATTATAATTTAAGATGTACATTCTTATAGTCACATTGAATGCTGCATAGAAGAATCACGTATAGGTTATATATCTTAAAAGAGTAATGCAGTACAATGATCAATGATAAACAGCTGTGACCTGGGCAGTCTAAAGGCGGCCAGTGACTTTACTGTTCATCATTTTCGTCAGAATTAGCGGCAGCAACTGATGAAGTTTATTCTCTACCTCCCATCATGCATCTGGAAACAGACCAACAATTCTAGCCAAATGAGTTGTGACCCAGATGACCTGACTGAATAAGTAGTGACCCAGATGTTCCGACTGAATGAGTAATTACCCAGAAGACCTGACTGAGTGAGCAGTGACCCAGATGTCCTGACCTAATTAGTATTTCCCTAGATGAACTGACTGAATGAGTAATGACCCAGAGACTTCGTGTCCAAGTCTATAACAGCCTTCCCTTTGCTCTTATCAGAATTGTGCCATATCCGGCCTGTGCTCTGAAAGTCTGGTACGCCTCTGTGTCGTGTTGTGCCATTCATGCTCTGATGAAGGCGCCAGAATGTGGCTAGCGATTTTTCTGAGCACACTTTTCTACAGAAGTCATCCCATTTGGCATCCTTAGCCTGCTTAGCACATAGTTTAAAGTGCTTCATTTTTTGGTCGACCTCTTCTTTCAGACGCTTCAAGAGCTCAGGTTGTGTTCTTCCATTCTTTCTGGCCTTCTGCCATGTCTTAGCCGTTTGTCTCTTGTACCTCTAAGATTCCTCGACTTCTGTGTTCCACCAGGGTGGCTGCGACCATCTCTCCTGCCTCCGACGAGTGGCTGCTTAATCATAGTCACAATCTTTATGTTTTATTACGACTCCAATCAAGTGCTTTATTTTTCTACTGCCCAAATCCGTTTGCAGAACTCTGATTGGTCTTTTTTTTTACGCTACCGATTCTATCTAAAAATACTCTACCCGAACTTCTTGAGTTAAACTCCACACATTTTTCCTAAGGTCGACCCAAAATCAACAATGCAGACAACTTTATTCTGCCACCAACTTTTTGACTTCGGTTGCACAGTTCTGTATTATGTTTTTTTCCTTCTCCTTCTCTCCCTCATTCTCTCTCTCTCTCTCTCTCTATATATATATATATATATATATATATATATATATTCTTCTTATTCTTCTTTTTCGGTCTCGCTCTTTCATCCTATCTTATTCGCAACTTGGCTGGACATATTTTGGCTGGAGCACAATTGTTCTATACTTGCACCAGCTAGAAAATAACAATCTTATCTAGGGAAAATGTCAGTGAGAAATAAACAAGACCAGAACGTTACTTGAAAGAATGTATGAGTGTGAAGGAAAAATGTCAGAGAAACAAAAGAATCAACCAGAACATGTACGTTACAGAATTCGCTAAATTTTCGAAGGGAATAGACATATGTAAATTGTGGATCGATTGTACATATTTTGTACATGATGTATCATTCACAACAGCGACACTGAGCGTATCCCTGAACTGTGTTAAATGTGATTATGTTATTGCCAGACGCGCACAATTATTCGAAAACAACCAATAAGATTCATACCACCATGCCAAAGACGGATGTATTTGGTCGAAAGGTGCAAATATAAGAGTTTTACTGTAAAAAGCAACACTACGCACTTACGCCAACTTAATGTCCTTTCAAGGGCGGATGACAAAGAAGTTTACATAAAGCTTACATCAGGATCGGTGAACCAAAACTATCCAGGAGATCAGCTATTGTTTAAGTCATCGGATGAACGTAAGCAAGCATTTACCATGGAAATGATCTTGGTCAGACGCATGATCGGAGTCAGATTCAGCGACCAAAATTGGGCAAAGAACTAATACTGGATGCAGGATCTTGTATCATCATCATCATCATCATCATCATGTACCCTGCCGGTTGGCGTAGGCGATCATGTCCCTCCACAATCTTCTATCTACAGTGCATCGTATCAGTTCTGTTGTTGAATGTTTTCCATGCCATGACACCAAGCTATCCAGTATTTTCTCTCTTTGTCGTCCGCGATCTCTCTTTCCTTTTTTTTTTGCCCTTTGTAATCAAGTATTCCAATTTTCCTCTTCTCATGATGTGCCCGAAAAATGTTGATTGCTTCTTTCTGATGTTTTTTAAGAGCTCCCTTTTTGTGTTGGCCTCTTTGAGAACTTCCTCATTGGGATCTTGTACATATAAACAAAAAAAAGACTCCTCGGATTGGGAGGCCCAAAGCTGCAACTGAACTATTTTCCTTTTAGATAGTCTGGCATATTATCACTTTGTAGTTACCTCTCTCTGTGTCTCTCTGTCTGTCTGTTCAAACCGTCTCTCTGTCTGTCTGTCTGTCCGTCTCTCTGTCTGTCTGTCCGTCCGTCTCTCTGTCTGGCTGTCCGTCTCTCTGTCGTTCTGTCCGTCTCTCTGTCTGTCCGTTTCTCTGTCTGTCTGTCCGTCTCTCTGTCTGCCTGTACGTATGTCTCTCGCTGCCTCTTTATGTCTCTCTCTGTGTCTGTCTGTCTCTCTGTTTCTGTCTCTCTCTAAGTCTCTCTTTCTGTCTTTCTATCTTGCTCAGTGTCTCTCCGTTTTCTGTCTCTCTCAGTCTCTTTCGCTCTCACTCTGTCTCTGTCTGTTCGCTATCTCTCTGTCTCTCTCTCTCTCTCTCTCTCTCTCTCTCTGTCTCTCTTTCTGTCTTTGTCTGGTCTATTTGCCTCTCTCTCTCTCTCTCTCTCTCTATATATATATATATATATATATATATATATATATATATATATATATAAATGCGTGTGAGTGTTGTGTTTTCTTATTCTAGCTCAAGACATTATGAGCCGAAACGTCGTTCTGCTTGTATGATATTACTCACTTTGTGAAGTTGTAACCATATCCCTTTTTCCTTTTAAAAAAAAAATGTTCATTCTTATCATCAGCTTTACAGTAGCTTCGCACTTTTGTGGATTATTTTGACGCATGTTTATGTCCAATAGCTTATCTAACATATACCTTAAGCTGTATCCTAGGCTACGTGACAAGGCAGATAAGTAGTAGTAATACAATTCACACAGGTATGGACAAATTATTGATAAGGACAAACAGGCTACGAAAACAACCAACCAATCAGATTTTCTTAACAACAGATGGATGGACTCAATATTAGAAATGTCGGGAACGTGAAATCACAGTAGTCGACTAAATATCTAAAGATTTCAGACTCTCTCTCTCTCTCTCTCTCTCTCTCTCTCTCTCTCTCTCTCGCTTTCTCTCTCCCACTCCCACTTTCTTCAAAGCTGAAAAAAATATCGAAGGAAGAAATATAAACAATGTACGTTGCGTCAGAACAGTGATGTCAAAGGCAATTTCGGATGAAGTAACACAGCAATAAATAATGGATTAGAAGTCGGAGTTATTGTTTTGGTGGTGTCGGAGAAATGGAGGTGGAATGTAAAAGTAAACAAGAGACAAATTAAATCATTCTCGTGAAAGGAGAAATCGAGCTGAGAAAAAAACGTTGATACGAAAAGTCGAATTTGAACATCCCTTAAATAGAGGGCCTCAGAAGGATTGAAGATTTAGATAAAAGTAGATTCGTGCAGTGGATAAATATAGTTGTGATACTGGATGTTATAATCAACTGCTGCACAAAATCTATCTATCTATCTATCTATTGACCTTTCGAGCCGTAACCGGCCCATAGGGCGTAGACCAAGATACACCTTCTCCTATATGAATTTTTGTTCTAGCAGTTTTCTTTTAAAGATATTTTATCAAATCTCGCCAACTGTCTCTGTTCTGTGCAAGCAGTTCTATCTCATTGAGGGAGCCGATTCCTGCTGCTCTTGCCTCTCTCATCAATGTTCTTCCCAGTGTCTCCCTGGGTCTTCCTCTTTTTCTTTTACCTGTTGTTTCCCATATGAGGGCTTGCTTTGCTATTCGATTATTATCTCTTCTCATCACATGTCCAACGTATGACCATCGTCTTTTCTTTATTACTGAAGATATTAGTGGTTGATTGGCGATTTCTCTAATTTCCTCGTTTGTTTTGAATTCGTTCCATTCTATACCAAGTATTTTCCTTAGACATTTATTTTCGAATGCGTTCAACTTTGTTTCTATATCTCTTGTTGTTTTCCAGCTTTCACACGCATACGTAAGGGTTGATGGTACATTTGATTTGAATAGCCTAAGTTTTGTGTTTGTGCTAATGAGTTTTGATTTCCACAACTTTTCAAGGCTTCTGAAAGACATTGCTGCTTTAGCCAGTCTGATTCTAATTCCTTTGCTCGTATCCCCTTCTCGATCAATGTGACTTCCAAGATAGATAAAGTGATCGATCTCTTCCACTGGTTTGTTTTCCATGTATATTTTGTCACTTGTTGGAATTAAACTTTTCATGACTTTAGTCTTTTCATGATTGACCTCAAGCCCAATTTTGCTGGCTATTGATGATAGTTCATTTGTGTTTTCCTGCATCGTTTTTATCTGACTGCTGATGAGAACTATGTCATCAGCAAAGTCGAGGTCCTCCAAATGGTCTCCTTGTATCCATTCGATGCCTTTATTACCAGTGCAGCATTTCTTCATTATGAAGTCCATAACAATTCCAAATAACAAGGGCGATAAAATACATCATTGTTTAACCCCAGTTTCTATTGGGAAACATTCGCTCAGTCCTTCCTCTGTTCGAACTGCACATGTGTAACCATCATACATGTCTTTGATAATATTTATGATTTTTGATGGTAAACCATATTGCTTCAGAATTTTCCACAAAGAATCTCTATGAATACTATCAAATGCTTTTTTGAAGTCGATGAAGTTAAGTACAAAAGGTTTTTGCTTTTCAATGTGTTCTTCCAATATAAGTCGTAGAGTGAAAATGTGGTCAAGACAGCTTCTCCCTTTTCTAAACCCAGCCTGTTCTTCACGCATTACTGTATCTATTGAATCCTTTATTCTATTTAGGATGATTTTACAGAATAACTTTGAGGCAACTGACAAAAGTGTCACGCCTCTCCAGTTGTTACAATCTCTAAGATTGCCCTTTTTTGGGATCTTAACAATGATTCCTTTTTTCCATTTATGAGGCGTCTTCTCTGTTTTCCAAATGATGTTGAACATTTTTTGGAGATGTATTAAATTATGGCTATCAATTGCTTTGAGGATCTCAGCTGTTAACTTATCCTCTCCAGCAGCCTTGTTATTGGTCATTAGCTTTAAGGTGGTTTCTATTTCACTCAAGGTGAAGTCATCTAAATTTACGTCTAATTCTGCTGCTGGTGTTTCAGCTTCAAAATCTATTAAACTGCACAAAATACATTGTATTATTACATATTGGGCTGAAAGTTACGAAAACAGTTGGCGGTAATTAAGGTTTGTATATTTTAGATACATTTATTACATTTTTTTTTGCATTAGTACACATTACATAAAGACGCTATCATCACAATCTATCACAATGTAAATTTCATGAAAATATTCACCATTGTTAACAACAATTTTGCTGCTGAAATCAGTTCGTAAATTTATGGCTCAAACTTACAATTATGTGAACATGCACAGGTTTATATGTTAGACGCGCTTCTGCTTTCGCTCATTCAGAACACACAAGCCATCGCCATTTTCAGATAAGTACTTACATTTCGTGTTTGTAATAATATCTATTTTTGTTTACCTAATGAAGGCTTTAGTTGAAACGTTGTTGTTTATCTCGTCTCTCTTTAGCTTTAGCTGTTTTATATCATTTGATGTTTATTTTACATGTCTCCAGCAGCTCTACGTTCGACGCCGCTTAGCATTTACTATTTGATACATTCGATATTAGCGCCAATCTAACCACAGGTATCATCATCATCAAGTACCGGGCCTGCTGGCGTAGGTGATCATGTCTCTCCACAACTTTCGATCTCGGCAACTATTTATCATTTCTGTTGTTGACCTTCTGCCAAGCTATTCTCTTAAGCTGTCTCGTTATTTTTTCTCTTTGCTTCCCTCTATCTCTTCGTCCCTCAATTTGTCCAGTTGTTACAATATATTCCAGTTGTTCTCTTCTCATTACATGGCCAAAAAATGATGATTGTTTTTCTTTCTAATATTGGAAATTGGCTCTCTTTTTGCTTTGACCTCAGAACATCTTCATTACTCTTCTTAGCTGTCCATGGTACTCTCAACATTCTTCTGTAAAACCACATTTCTACAGACTCCAGTGATTTTCTTGTCTGTTGTCCTAATGTTCATGATTCGCATCCATATGTTAAGACTGGCTCTACATAACATTTAAGAACTCTCTTTCTTGTTTCTATTGTCAAAAATGGATTGCATAGTATCTTCCTCATTTTTTGGAAAGCTGCTTTTGCCTGGTATACCTTTTACCTCTAGCTCACTTTCAATAAAGATGGACAGAAATCAAACTGATGATGTGAGTGAAAATTATATGGTAAAGGATAATGAGACTGTTAAATATAATGGGAGAAATGGTAAATGAACGGGTAATTAATACAGCATTATAGTACGTGTGTGGTAGAGTGAGAGGGCGGGGATATACCACAGGTATATTGAGACAGAAACACAGTCCTTCTAGCATGCAAACACGTGCAGTATCATAAGTAAGTAAAGAGCCCCGTTTCGTCAAGTGACGTATAGGGAATATAGTGTTAGTGACAATATTTTTTATAGACCCTCGGCACATAATTTTTGGGGTAATGTGGTCAGTATTACGCCTGTGCCGCTGCAGTATCATGTTTACATGGAATTTTGGGAAGGAGGTTGTGGAAAGCAAGAATGTAACATAAGAGAGTCATGTAAACGTTCCCAATAAAAAAAGACATATTTTATCACGCGAGGAAGACCATGTATGGAGCCGAAACGTCATTGCTTTTTGTATCCTTCTCTCAGTAAAGCTGTCACAGTATACTTTGTATGCTTATCTAGTTCCTTACTTGCCGTGTTGCCGCAGCATCGCAAATATGTGTCTATTCATACAATTATATTGCTGTCTTTTCCCAAATCTCTTTTAAACGTCGTTTCTGCAAAATACTGTCTCACTTTCGCCATCTTATTGCCATTTCATCTGACTATCATTAACTGTTTCTCTTACGCTTTACCACTCACTCGCTCTATCATTTGCTGTTTTTCTCACAAAGTGTCCCAATCCGTCTGGATAGCTAATTCTAATTCCTCTCATTCTCTAAAAAGTCTACTATGTCATTCCCTCAATAATCCATTTCAATACTTCTATTTTGTTGCTGTCTCCGTTTTTGTACCTCTCTCTCTCTCTCTCTCTCTGTCTCCACCTACTTACCCCCACTCCGCCATCTCTCTCTACCACACACGTACTATAATGCTGTATTAATTACCCGTTCTATCTCAATCTAATTTCTCATCCCTCCCACAATATCTAACATTCTAATTATCCTTTGCTATTTCTCCCGTTAAATTGAACACTCTCAATAGCATTTAATATTTCTCCCATTGTGTCTAAAACTCTCATTATCCTTTATGATTTCTCCTATAATATATATATATATACACATATATTTGGTTATGGACCATTTATCATTTACCATTTCTCTCACTATATATAACAGTCTCATCATCCTTTACCATATCATTTTCACTCACATCATCAGTTTGATTTCTGTCCATCTTTATTGAAAGTGAGCTAGAGAAAAAGGAGATCCCATTCCAAAAAGGAGATGCAGGATCGATGGACATCCCACAATTCACTCGCCAGCATGGTCCATTCAATACTTTCCGCGTCTTTTCGAATGACTACTCAACCTACTCGTCCGATGTTCCAGGTTTTCTAGCGAGTAGGACACCCTGTGATCAGCCCTGATGTTTAGTCCGTATTCATTCACACCTTCACTGATCCACTCTCTCACCCCCCCTCCCCCCACTGCTTCACTTTCACTTCCGAAAACCCCCCTTCACTCTCACTCTAGTTCCACTCACTCATTATCTCGTACACAAGTTCACACTAAGAAGATACAGCCATATAACATAAGATAATACATATAAAAACATAAGATAATACATATAAAAAAATAACAAAATTGCACATAAAATTCAACAAAAAGTAATAAACGGCGCCTAGATGACTAGAACTGTACCCAAGTTGAAAGGTAGATATTACAGAGGTCACATTTGATAACAATATTTCTAGTTCCCGTTGATAACACGTGAGCCAAGGATCAGCCCTCTTTTACATGGATGGAGGTATATATCTCTGAGTTATCACTGGCTATGTCTTGTCTGAGATTGTCATATCACATACTTCATATACACCATTAGTTGAACAAACGAATGTGTTACTTCTAAATGTTTGAAATTTGTAATTAAAAAAGGGGGTTATAGCATATATAGAAATGGGGTGTGTTTATTTGGACCTGACAGTTGACGCCCGCTCTAGTTGTAAATATACGCTATACTGCGTTAAATAAATACTGCGTTGTAGTATATAGTGTTAACCTTAGGTTTTGGTTTAAAGATAGGGTTAGGGTAGATTGATAATGATAGATAGGCTGACAGATAGACTAGCTGACAGGCAGGCAGGCAGGCAGGCAGGCAGGCAGGCAGACAGACAGACAGACAGACAGACAGACAGACAGACAGACAGACAGACAGACAGATAGATAGATAGATAGATAGATAGATAGATAGATAGATAGATAGATAGATAGATAGATAGATAGATAGATAGATAGATAGATAGATAGATAGATAGATAGATAGATAGATAGATAGATAGATAGATAGATAGATAGATGTAGTCGAAAGTACAGACGAATAGATCAGACACACAGACAGACAGAGAAAGAAAGAAATGACCGTCCTCGGTGTAATGTAGTTCTGGTGATACGTTGTGTTATGGTTTGCAATAAAACTGAAATGTGTGTCTTTCTGACCAGCTTTCAGACAGGTGTTTTTGAATACCGGGCTACATTAACTGGTTGGTCTGTTTCAATGGGCACAGCAAAGTGGAGTACGATCTGAATGGTTCTGGCTCAACAATTATGACGCAAACAGTCAGCTACGAATCTATGCTTTCAGTCTTGGTGGGGATATGCGTCTTCGGTTCCATTTTTTTCTGTTCAAATATTTTTTTTTTTTTTTTTTTTTTTTTTTTTAAAGTCCTAAATAAGTAATAATGAGAAAGAGCGTTCATCGGTGCTATATAGAACCAATTCTGACCTATGGAAGCGAATCATGGACTTCTTTCTTCTTCTTCCTCCTCTTTTTTTCTTTTTTTTCACTGAAACCTAAAAGGTGTTGTGGTTTATATCATTTGTCGTTCTTGTACTGCTCGAATTGTCTGAATTAGTGATTTTCCTTTGTTGTTACATGTCTCTGTCACTGCATCTATCCATCTTCTTCTGGGTCTTCCTCTTGGTCTTTTTCCATGCATTCTCGAGAAGAACGCCCTTGATGGTGATTGATAAGGATTCATTCTGACCAGGTGGCTAAACCATTTAAGTTGTTGTTCTATATATTCTTGGCAGGGTTTTGTTCCTACTATTTTTCTAATGGTTTCATTTGGTATTCTATCTCTTCTTGTGTTGTTTGTTACTTTTCTCAAGCATCGCATCTCATATGTATTGATCATTCTTAAATGTGATTTAGAAAGGGTCCATGTTTGACTTTCATAGCACAAAGTTGGTATGAAAATGCTATTTATCATTTGTTGTTTAGCTGGCATAGAAATGTTTGGATGTCTTAGCAATGGTGAAAACTGGTATGTGACAGCATTTGCTTTTTGTATTCTCATGTCAATTTCTCTGTCTAGTTTTCCATCTTCTGTGAACATTGTGCCTAAATACTTGAATTCCTCTACTTGTTTTATGAATCATGGACAGTAGACAAATAAATGAAAAGACGATTAGAGGCCACAGACAGAGATGGGATTTCTCAGAAGAATGTTGAAAGTTCACTGGACAGCTAAAAAGACCAATGAGGAAGTTCTCAAGAAGGCCACCACAAAAGGCAGCTCCTAAAAAACATCAGAAAGAAACAATCAACATTTTTCAGGCACATCATGAGAAGAGGAAAGTTGGAATACTTGGTTACAACTGGCAAGATAAAAGGAAAGAGAGATCGCAGACGACAAAGAGGGAAAACACTGGATAGCTTGGTGTTATGGCATGGAAAGCAGTCAACAACAGAACTGATACGATGCACTGTAGATAGAAGATTGTGGATAGACATGATCGCCTACGCCAACCGGTATGGCGCATGATAATGACGAAATAAGTAATTTATTTCATGCAGGCGCACTGCTGAGATTAAATTTATATCCTGAGTAATTTAGCAGTAACTTATTTACTTTACAGCGCTAAGTTATAGTTAATATACACATAGTATTCTAATAACAAACAAAGTTAAGTCAAGGGAAATGTTAGCAGCCGTGGATAATAAAATAATTCTTGAAATGCACATGAGCATGTGAAAGAGAAATGTACTACATAATAGCTGCTAAATAGAAACAGTCTGTTTTCATAATTTCCTGTAAAATGTAAGAACTGAAACACAGTCAAATATGTGTATCCACATTCTCCCATACCCTGCCCACCCTCGACCAAGAAATACTAATTTATTGTTATGTTTAGTGTGTTCGCTTTCATATACGTTACTCTATGTCTTAGTGCCGTAAAATGTCTTTACTATGAATTTATATAGTCTACAACGTTCAGTAACAAGCTTATATCTATATATGACTTGTAGTATACATTTATTCATACACTAACGTAGTCAGCGTCTCATAGTTTTACGATTATACCAAAGTCACCAAGTACAAGAACTCAATCTACAGACATAAAAATTGGTCCCGACCGGAAAATAAATCTTGTAATAAACTTGATTGGTGTAGTCAGCCATAGTAATGTTGCTACAGAAAACATTGAACGCAATTCCCTGAGAGAAATGTTTATGTCTATTTTGACCATGCCACTTATATCTTCTTGGTCTCATGGTATTGACTTATTTCTGAAAACGGTGTTGGCGAATTTGTTTGCCGCATATTATGTTGTCGTTATGGTTTAAGTTCCTTTCGCAGTTCTAACAATTTTTTTTCCTGATCGACACGTCTTAAAAAAAGGGCGGCCTGGCGTTGTGATATCGATAACATCACACATAAATATACTACACTTTTATCTAAACAAATATGGTCTTCTATCTTTCAGCTCCCTGTGGAGCATAGGTCTTCAAAAACACTTTCTCATCCGTTCTCCTTCTTGCCATTCTTTTAAGTTCATTCCATGTCTTCCGCATCATCCTCATCTCTGCTTTCATCTGTCTTCTCCAAGAATATTTTGGCTCTCCTCTTTGACTTTTTCCTTGGGGATTCCAGAAAAGTGCCTGTTGTGTAAATACTCCCAGTTGGCTTCGGCAATGTGTATCCTATCCAGCGCCATCGTCTTTGCTGTATCTCTTTATCCACTGGCATTTGATTGGTGGTTAAAGGGAATGTAGGCCCCATATATGATTGCTCTTACAAATAAAGCGAATATGGTCACTAGAATAGGGTGACCATTTTTTCCCATTGTTTCCGGGGACATTTGTCATATTTTTTACATTTCAGAGGATTTTTTTGCTTATTCCTGAGACTGTCCCACAAAATCGGGGACGAACGATATATATATATATATATATATAAGTATCTTATTTATACTGAAGAGATTGTTGCCTCGGCGTGGTACTTGTTTTTTGAGTGTATCTTTCTCAAGATCTCATGATTTGAAGCAAGTTTTTCACTGAAGCTTTCACACGATAAATTAATGTTAGTTTTTACTGTTGGCGACTTTGGCGAGATACTTTGGCGGGAGATGTTCGGAAAGGCAGGGGTGGGGGGAGAGAGAGTGTCTGCTTTTTAAAAAAAATTAAACCCATCCCAATAGAAGTGAGTGGTGGGAATAGAAGTGACGTAGCACCGCGCTTCAAGAGTTCAAAGAGCTATCTCCGACACAACGCGTCCAAGTCTTCTCTTTTATCTTCTTGCTAATGCCGCTCAGTCTGGGATAAAGAAACACAACTCAGTAACGTCCTGAGTCCTAGTGATTACTTTAAAGGAGGGCCGATTCCGTGTATGAACATTTATTTATTCACTGAAATCGGGGACAAAATCGGGGACAAATTCTACATTCCGGGGACTGTCCCCGGAAATCGGGGACGAATGGTCACCCTACACTAGAATAATATTCTCCAAACTTTGTGACATGATGAGCATCTTTTACTTTCCATATTCTGTCCATTACAAATGTTGCCTTATATTCTTTCTTACCAAAATTTTACTTATGGCTTAGATGTATTGGAAGGCTTTATCTTAGAAAATATAATAGTTTATAACCAATAAAATGTGGTTGCATTAATGTATCATGATGATACGTGTTCGACAAATTAGTGTTTGTCTTTAAAAGCGGGAAAAGGAGATACAATATAGCTCTGTCTTAAGTGTGTTTTGCGCATCCACGAATGATCTGCACAGCATCGTTCTGCATATTTTCCATACTTTTTTAAATGCTCATATGATTCTACTTCTTCTTTCCTTTCTCATTTGCCTTTTAGCGTTGAGGGAAGATATAATTTGCGATCTTTTGATTTTCTTTTCGCCTCTGCTGGTATTAGTTTTCCTAGTTTTTATAATACTTCATTATTTCATCTTTGTTGTGGTCGGCCCTTGCATCTGGTGTTCTGGCAACGTTTATTAAAGGCTGGTTGTGTTGTGTTTTGAACTTACTGCTTTGTCACGTGGTCAAACCACTTTATCGGTTATTTCTTTATATATTCTGCGGCGGTGGTTATTCCTAGCTTTTTCTCAGTTCCTCATTTCTGATCTTACTTCTCAGGCTGGTTCCTGTCATTCGTCTAACACATTTCATCTCAGTAGATTTTATTTATTTTTTTAAAATTGTCCTTGCCTATAGGGTCCAGAACTGACATTGGTAGCACAACTTTGGGATGAAGATGTATGATTAAGAGTCAGAATAGACAGCACGAACTCAATGACAGAAAGGACCAGTAGCTGGTATAAGAGTACAGAGTGAGACTGCTTACAATCTGCCATGTCATTACCCTCACTGCAGCCAGGCTCTTCCTAGCTTTCATAATTATTTGATATATTAAAAAAAAGTAAGTAAAGTCCCACTGTCACGCCAAGTGGCGTATAGGGAATATGGTGTTCATCATCATCATGTACCCTGCCGGTTGGCGTAGGCGATCATGTCCCTCCACAATCTTCTATCTACAGTGCATCTTATCAGTTCCGTTGTTGACTGTTTTCCATGCCATGACACCAAGCTATCCAGTATTTTCTCTCTTTGTCGTCCGCGATGTCTCTTTCCCTTTTTTTTTGCCACTTGTAACCAAGTATTCCAACTTTCCTCTTCTCATGATGTGCCCAAAAAATGCTGATTGCCTCTTTCTGATATTTTTTAAGAGCTCCCTTTTTGTGTTGGCCTCTTTGAGAACTTCCTCATTGGTCTTTTTATCTGTCCAGGGAACTTTGAACATTCTTCTGAGAAATCCCATCTCTGTGGCCTCTAATCGTCTTTTCATTTGTTTGTCTACTGTGGCGTATAGGGAATATGGTGTTAGTGACCATAAATTTTACAGACCTTCGGCACATGTTTGTTGGGGTAATGTGGTCGGTATTACGCCCGTGCCGCTTCACTGTCATAGAAAAAAATCCGGTACCCATTAAAGGCTGGATGAACCCGGAAGCCGTCGATTGGGATCGAACCCTACCCCTTGTCCTTTGTAGTCCAGTTCACTAACCACTGAGCTATCGCGACTCCCTATTTGATACATGTATTTGGTAAATGCAAGCCTGCAATCAAACCACCCTCCAAGTTTTATCATCGAGTTGCTCCTCTCCATAACCTTCGAACACAGATTCATAGTTGGTATGGCGTGTTGGCAATACGCTTGTTCAGGGAGTGCTGTACATGCCTTCGTCTGGTTGACTGATTGTTTGTGATACTCACAGTGCAGGCGTTGAATGAAACTGGAGATGAGCCTCAGCCCTGTGGCAGGCCAAAGTGTATCGTTGGTTCAGAGGTCAACATGCCGCATCTAAACAACTTTCACTCGAAAATAACGTAAAGAACAATACAGTTTTATAGTCGTTTATAAAGAGCTAATTGAGTCAGTAACTGTGAAGCACAAAATCTTATTTAAATATATAGAAAGCTGATATAATATCCACAGATAAAGCAAAAATCCAAAGAAAAATAATCGGCAATGAAAATCTACTTAAAACTGTAGCATATTACGAATGTCTGCGATCTCTAATAACCAACGATATAGATTGTTGAAAGGAAATTAAAGAAAAACATACAAAAGCAATTCGAAAATTAAAAAAAAAAACATAGTGAACATATAGTACTAAATAGGCTTTAACAACGACAAAGGGAAATGAAGACATTTTAAAGGACCAGAACATTGAAGAGAACTGGTTTATAAATACTATTTTTCAGAGCAACTTTGGGGGCCTCGGCAAAACCACCCGACTGGGCTACCGACGTTCGGACAACCCGTGTTCGATGGCCGCTGGAAACAGTGTGAATTTTACTAGTTGTTGGAAAAAAAAAAGAAAATACCCTAGCGGCCGACCCAGCACTGGCAGAAATGGGTACCAGGGCAGAACTGTGGAAAGGTTGAGAATGCCGTCTCGCATCGTCAGTTTCAATGCTTGAAGCGACACTATCCAGAAGTCTCCGAACACTTCTGAATAGGCAGCCGAGCACATATGGGTGAAAACTGGCGTGCTAAGACGCCGATTCAAGTCTCGTACTTTACCTCTACCTTCCATAGAAAATTGCAGACTGCATAAGATGAGACAGTGGATTGAAAAGAACAAAAATGGAGAGGACGGTTTCAGGAAAACGAGACAGAATCAGACCAAGAAGGTGGTCTAACACATCAAAGCGGCCTTGAACTTGTCAACAGAGAAAGTGAGGGGTTTGGCTACAGAAAGAGATTCTTCCAGGCAGGCTGTGATAAGAGCAACGTTTTTGCAAAGTACAATCACCCCGATGATGGTCAAATTTCATGGTGAAATGGTGAATCATTATCATGTGTCGTGCTTCGTGGAGCTAGTGGTGACTGTTTCATTTCACAATTAACTGTTTATTGAACATTTAGTATTTTAATTGACTTTTGATTTTTCTCAATTATCTAATCACTTAGTACTAGTTCTTCCGTTCCGACACTCTACATTTCTCTTTCCTCTATTATTCCTATTGTCAGTAGGATTTAAGTGTTCTTTTATTTCTTTCACTTTCTTCTTCACTGTATTAAACTACTGTTTTTCACGTAATCTCTTATTGTAACATTTGTTCATTTTCTTTGGTCTTTCAGCCTCTCCTTCCCACAAACATAGTATTCGATTAAATTTTGTTCAGAAACTATTCCCTGTCTACTAAAGATCTAACGCCATAGACCCCTCTGTATGTTGTCTGCGGTTCACAACTTTACAGATTAAAGTTCTTTTCTCTCTCGTCCAACTTATTAACGAACTGCATGTGTCCTTGTGTTCTAGTCCACATTACTAACAAACTGCATGTGTCCTCGTGTTCTGGTCCACATTACTAACAAACTGCATGTGTCCTTGTGTTCTCGTCCACATTACTAACAAACTGCATGTGTCCTTGTGTTCTCGTCCACATTACTAACAAACTTCATGTGTTCTTGTGTTCTCGTCCACATTACTAACAAACTACATGCGTCCTCGTGTTCTCGTCCACATTACTAACAAACTACATGTGTTCTTGTGTTCTCGTCCACATTACTAGCAAACTACATGTGTCCTCGTGTTCTCGTCCACATTACTAACAAACTACATGTGTTCTTGTGTTCTCGTCCACATTACTAGCAAACTACACGTGTCCTCGTGTTCTCGCCAACCTTAGTATCAAAATGCATGTGTTCTCGTTTCATTAATTTAATTGAAAACCGCGGATGTTAATTTACTAAACTCCCACTGTGTAACGATAACGGTAACTCTTTGAAAACGTGAATTTGGTCATTTTGGCAAATGTGAAAATAGTTGAATATTGCATCGTACACAACATATTTCACCAACTGGCACACAGAGGATATTAACAACTGGAGCCATGTAAAATGTTCTGCCTGTTGCTTTAATTTTGAGTATAAACAAAGTTTCCGTCCCTCAATCTCAATAGAAAAGTCATTGTTGTCACAGAAGACACTTCAATGTTTGTGATGAGAAACGGGAATTCCAGGGCGGCTGAAGTTCTAAAAACGTCTACAAAGTAATAAGCAGGTCGGATCAAACCGGCGAGAAACAAGAATTTGTGTGCGTGAGTGTGCGTATTATTTGTTTCATTTGACGATGTGACATCACTACAGCAAGGACTTTCTGGATCTCATTTCTATATTGCCGCCCTGTCTAATAACAACTGCAGAGAGTGCATGCTGATCGTAGTATTAGATTCTCCGGAAGAAATTTTTCTTTTCCAACTATGCTTCGCTTTCCGTTCCATTACAAGGTTTTACATTTTCAAACTCAAGTACTCCACCAGTGATTACTTATCATCCCGTATTAGATTTATAAGATTACGTATTATATTTATACGATCATGTATTATGATGTATATGACCATGTATTAGATCTATAACATTACGTATTAGATTTATAAGATTATGTATTAGATTTATACGATCACGTATTAGATTTATACAATTACATATTAGATTTATACGATCACGTATTAGATGTATAAGATTACGTATTAGATTTATACGATCACGTATTAGATGTATAAGATTACGTATTAGATTTATACGATCACGTATTAGATGTATAAGATTACGTATTAGATTTATACGATCACGTATTAGATTTATACAATTACATATTAGATTTATACGATCATGTATTAGATTTATAAGATCACGTATTAGATTTAATCGATCACGTATTAGATGTACAAGATTACATATTAGATTTATACAATCACGTATTACATTTATACGATCACGTATTAGATGTATAAGATTACGTATTAGATTTATACAATCACGTATTACATTTATACGATTACGTATTAGATTTATACGATCACGTATTAGATTTATACGATCACGTATTAGATTTATACGATCATGCATTATATTTATACGACCACGTATTAGATTTATACGATCACGTATTAAATTTATACAATCACGTATTACATTTATACGATCACGTATTAGATTTATACGATCACGTATTAGATTTATACGATCATGCATTATATTTGTACGACCACGTATTAGCAGCTACATGTAGAAGACGCCCGTTCTCTGACATCCAGACCTAAGCTTCACTCAGAAGAAATATTAACTCGCGAAAAGAGTAAAGGAAACAAAACAAATTATCACAATACCAGAGATTAAAGTAAAAAGTAAAGAGCCCGCGTCACGCCAAGTGGCGTATAGGGAATATGGTGTTAGTGACCATAAATTTTACAGACCTTCAGCACATGATTTTTTGGGGTACTGTGGTCGGTATTACGCCCGTGCCGCTTTACTTTCCCAGAAAAAATCCGGTACCATTTAAGGCTGGGGAACCCGGAAGCCGTCTATTGGATCCGAAACCTACCCCTTGTCCTTTGTAGTCCAGTTCACTAACCACTGAGCTATCGCCGATCCCCTATTACCAGAAATGGGCTTCATTATATTTTTCTTCAACCAACCGATAATGAATATTCCATTAAACACTAATCTAACCAACTAAACACATGTTTGTCATATTAAACTCCTCTATAACTGACCACACATTTTTGTCCGATTAAATGTCTCTCTAACAAACCAAAAACATTTTTGTCCCATTAAACTCCTCTCTAACAGACCAAAAATATATGTTTGTCCCATTAAACAGTTCTCTAACCAACCAAACATTGTGTCACATTAAACTCCTCTCTAACCGACCAAAAACAATTTTGCCCCATTAAACTCCTCTCTAACAGACCAAACACAATTTTGCCACATTAAACTCCTCTCTAACAGACCAAACACAATTTTGTCCCATTAAACTCCTCTCTAACCGACCAAAAACAATTTTGCCCCATTAAACTCCTCTCTAACAGACCAAACACAATTGTGTCCCATTAAACTCCTCTCTAACAGACCAAACACAATTTTGTCCCATTAAACTCCTCTCTAACCGACCAAAAACAATTTTGCCCCATTAAACTCCTCTCTAACAGACCAAACACAATTTTGCCCCATTAAACTCCTCTCTAACCGACCAAAAACGTTTTTGTCTCATTAAACTACTCTTAATAACATCAATACTGAATTAGATGAGCAACATGTTGGATTCAGGAAAAACAGTGGCACAAAAGAAACCATAGCATGAGAACATTGATTGAAAAGTACATAGAAGTAAACAAACCAATATATGCCTGCTTCATAGACTACACCAAAGCTTTCGATAGAATACACCATAACCAACTTATAGATTGCCTAAAGGATATCAATCTAGACGATACAGACATAAGACTAATATGTAATTTATACTGGGAGCAAACAGCAATAATAAAATAAAACAAGGAGAACTCTACACTCATGGACATAAAAAGAGGAGTAAGACAAAGATGCATCCTATCACCAAGCTTGTTCAATCAATACACTGATCAAATCTTTAAAAACATCTCAGAGATGCCAGTCCTAAACATTAATGGAAAGATAATCAATAACCTAAGATATGCTGATGATACTGATCAACTAGAAGAAAATCCCAAAGACCTACAACAATTGCTTAATATAATAAACATAACAAGCAAAAAATATTTTAATTTTAAATTTAATTTAATTTAATATTTTAATATAATAATTTTAATGCCATGAAAAATATACTAACAACAAAATAAATATCAGCAGGGCTGAAACTAAGAATGACAAAATGTTACATCTTCTCAGTATTCCTGTATGGTGCAGAAACATGGACATTAGACAAGAAAACAGAACAGAAAATTAAAGCCTTTGAAATGTGGACTTATAGAGGAATAGGTAGAATTGGATGGAAAGAAAAGAAAACAAACGATGAAGTTTTAAAACAACTGAAAATAAAAATAGAACTACTAAATACAATTAAGACAAGACAAATGAAATGTTTGGGCCACGTTAAAAGACACAACAGCCTACTAAAAGTAATATTGGAAAGGAAAATACAAGGTAAAAGAGGCAGAGGCAGAGGCAGAGGCAGACCAAGACTAACATGGACGAGTAACATCAAAAGATGGACAAGTCAATCTATGACAGCCTGCACCATCAAAGCAAGAAACAGAGTAGAATGGCGCTTCATTGTAGTCAACCTTCGTTGCGGAGAAGGCACTCGATTAAACTCCTCTCTAACCGACCAAAAACATTTGTGTCCCATTAAACTCCTTTCTAACCGACCAAAAACATTTCTGTCCCATTAAACTCTTCTCTAACTGACCAAAAACAGTTTTGCCCCATTAATTCCTCTGTAACCAAATATTAGCTCCACGATAAGATCAAAGCCCACCGGAAGTGGTGGCGATTTTGTCAAAAATAGGAAATATTAATCTTGGTTTCTTTACGACGTTATGCTCCACTGATCTCTTGGGGGGTCAGTGAGATGTCATCTTTGTCGGATAAAAGCAATAAACAGGACTTCCTGTGTGCACTCGCGCTCGTTAAAGAACTCTTGGTAGATACAAATGAAAAGAGTAGGCCATAAATATTGCCGCTGTCCGGACAAAACCTTTGACCCCAAGCCGTGCTACGGAGTTCGTGCATGTGGGCCATGATTCTCCACGGATTTTCTCGAAATCCTCGAAGGGCTACCTATTGATTCGCCTGGTGTGCTGTGATGATGATCCTAAAAACAAACAACAAACAGTGTGACTTCAGAAGGAACACCGTGCCCATGAAGTCATGACGATTGTGTTTATATATATATATATATATATATATATATATATATATATATAGACACGGCTAGCTGCGCTGTCGTTGAGGACGGGCAACCAATGGATCGGGCGGACATCATCAATGCCCTCCGAGATGTGGGAAGAGCACAGGACTTCGACAAACACAGATCCACGTCACTTCTTCGGATGATGTAAATGGGAGTTAAGTTGGGCACAGCCAGAAATGAGACACTTAGTGGCCGTGTAAGAAGACTTATCAACCAACATAGAACTGGAGTCGTCAGTCGCTGGACACTGCGGGACTTGCTGAGGAATGGAACTTAGCACCTATGGACATGTTCGTAGTGCAATGATGATGACCCACAAATAACTCAATGAATTCAAAGAACCTATAATCATTGTTGTTGCAAGTTGTTTTAATTTCAATGTTAGGACACAAATTGCTGAAAATTCGTACGTTATGTATAAAGCATTGCTCTAAGTAGAATCTGTATTCACATTGTATTTTACAAGTTCTTGCAAGCGTTTTATGACTTATATGTTCACTTTTTCATCGCATCATTAATGTAATTATAATTAATTACTTGATGCTGCTTAACAAGGGTTACTGTATCATCATCATCATCGTGTACCCTGCCGGTTGGCGTAGGCGATCATGTCCCTCCACAATCTTCTATCTACAGTGCCTCGTATCAGTTCTGTTGTTGACTGTTTTCCATGCAATGACACCAAGCTATCCAGTATTTTCTCTCTTTGTCGTCCGCGATCTCTCTTTCCTTTTATTTTGCCAGTTGTAACCAAGTATTCCAACTTTCCTCTTCTCATGATATGCCCGAAAAATGTTGATTGCTTCTTTCTGATGTTTTTTAAGAGCTCCCTTTTTGTGTTGGCCTCTTTGAGAACCTTCTCATTGGTCTTTTTAGCTGTCCAGGGAACTTTCAACATTCTTCTGAGAAATCCCATCTCTGTGGCCTCTAATCGTCTTTGGTTACTGTATACATTATCCAAAAGGAACCAAAGAAAATTTACTTGCAGTCAACATCTTGGACTTAAACCACATAAAATACGTATCGAAGAGCAAGTACCTAACACGAGTTGAGAATTACTACGTTGTTATCAAATATATATATATATATATATATATATATATATATATATATATATATATATATATAATAGTTTGTTTTGAATGGTCATCACTTGATGATGGGTAGTCACTTGATTATATATATATATATATATCAGTAAAGAGCCCGCGTCACGCCAAGTGGTGTATAGGAAATATGGTGTTAGTGACATAATTTTTACAGACCTTCGGCACATGATTTTTGGGGTAATGTGGTCGGTATTACGCCCATGCCGTTTTACATTCCCAGAAAAAATCCAGTAACCACTTAAGGCTGGGTGAACCCGGAAAACGTCGATTGGGATCGAACCTTACCTCTTGTCCTTTGTAGCCCAGTCCACTAACCTATCGTGGATCTATCTCTCTCTTTTGTCATATGCACACACGCATATATATGTACAAAGGAGAGAAAGAGAGAGATAGAGCACGTCTGATTACGTGTCTAGCATGTTTATTCGAATGTGTAATAGAAGGTTAGAGAGGGGATGTGTGCGCGTGTGCACGTCAACATCGCTTGTGCTTCTATCCAGAAGTTTAATATTAGTAGCTGCTGTGGTTCCTCCTGGAACGCGTTTCTCCTAGATCAAATATTAATTTAGCTTTGAATTTGTTGTTGTCTCCCCCTAGCACATGGCCTATTACTGCTCCCTACCAAGTCTACAGATGAGTAAATGTCACCTCAAGAAAAGATCTAGAGTAGCTGCCCGTAGATGAACATTACTTGCAAGTTGGTCATTGACAGAAATGGATGCTTTCAGTAGTGGGGGATGTTGTAGCGCTGAGGAAAGTGTTTGCTGGGGTAAGGTTCCCACCACACAATCACCTGTCTAAACCACATTTACAGCGATTAGGCTCCTCCCCCACCCATTTTTTCCTCCCATGATCCCTGGTCGCAAACTATTTGAAATGGAAAATCTAGTCTGTTCGGGAGCGGGCGATATAAAGAAGATATCAATCTAAGCAAGTAAGAACAAATCTAGTTGTTCGAGAGCGGGCGATATAAAGAAGATATCAATCTAAGCAAGTAAGAACAAATCTAGTCTGTTCGAGAGCGGGCGATATAAAGAAGATATCAATCTAAGCAAGTAAGAACAAATCTAGTTGTTCGAGAGCGGGCGATATAAAGAAGATATCAATCTAAGCAAGTAAGAACAAATCTAGTTGTTCGAGAGCGGGCGATATAAAGAAGATATCAATCTAAGCAAGTAAGAACAAATCTAGTCTGTTCGAGAGCGGGCGATATAAAGAAGATATCAATCTAAGCAAGTAAGAACAATTCTAGTTGTTCGAGAGCGGGCGATATAAAGAAGATATCAATCTAAGCAAGTAAGAACAAATCTAGTTGTTCGAGAGCGGGCGATATAAAGAAGATATCAATCTAAGCAAGTAAGAACAAATCTAGTCTGTTCGAGAGCGGGCGATATAAAGAAGATATCAATCTAAGCAAGTAAGAACAAATCTAGTTGTTCGAGAGCGGGCGATATAAAGAAGATATCAATCTAAGCAAGTAAGAACAAATCTAGTTGTTCGAGAGCGGGCGATATAAAGAAGATATCAATCTAAGCAAGTAAGAACAAATCTGGTCTGTTTGAGAGCGGGCGATATAAAGAAGATATCAATCTAAGCAAGTAAGAACAAATCTGGTCTGTTCGAGAGCGGGCGATATAAAGAAGATATCAATCTAAGCAAGTAAGAACAAATCTGGTCTGTTTGAGAGCGGGCGATATAAAGAAGATATCAATCTAAGCAAGTAAGAAAACTTGACATTAAAGAGATAAGGCTAGTACTCTCCCTATAACGATTAAGCGATCATATTTGATGTCCTCAATAGATCGTTGACAATTTGCTAGTAAGGATGATGATGATTATTATTACCTACTCGAATGCTTGTTTACTTTTACTTGACTGATCAACTTGACTACCATGATATTGAGTGTCTAATAATGGTGAACTTACCTTAAAACTCATCATCACCAACAGGTGCCGTCTCCGTAACGAAGGTTGGCTACCATGGAGCGCCATTCTGCTCTGTCTCTTGCTTTGATGGTGCAGGTTGTCATAGGCTGATTTGTCCATCTGTTGATGTTACTCGTCCATGTTAGTCTTGGTCTGCCTCTGCCTCTTTTACCTTGTATTTTCCCCTCCAGGATTATTTTTAGTAGGCTGTTGTTCCTTTTAACATGGCCCCAAAATCGCATTTGTCTTGTTTGAATTGTGCTTAGTAGTTCTCTTTTCATTTTTAGTTGGTTTAAGACTTCGTCGTTTGTTTTCTTTTCCTTCCATCCAATTCTACCTATTCTTCTATATATCCACATTTCAAAGGCTTCAATTCTCTGTTCTCTTTTCTTGTCTAGTGTCCATGTTTCTGCACCATATAGGAATATTGAGAAGATGTAACATTTTGCTGTTCTTAGATATTAGCCCTGTGTTATTTGTTTTAATGTTAGTATGTTCTTCATGACATTAAAATTACTTTTTGCCATTCCTAATCTTTTTTTTTTTATTTCAGTTGTATATTTTCCATCACTGGTTATAGTATGTCCAAGGTGGTTGTAACTCTGAACTGTCTCCAGGTCTATTCCTTCAATTTTGATATCTATTTGTTGGTTTTGAGTGATTTCTTTGTTTATGACCATAGTTTTAGTTTCTTTGATATTCATATCTAGTCCATATTTTTTGCTTGTCGTATTTATTTCATTAAATAATTGTTGTAGGTCTTTAGGATTTTCTGCTAGTAGTACAGTATCGTCTGCATATCTTAGGTTATTGATTATCTTTCCATTAATTTGTAGGCATGGCATCTCTATGATGTTTTTAAAGATTTGCTGTCTATGGATTGAACAAGCTTTGTGATAGGATGCATCCCCGTCTTACTCCTTTTTTTTATATCAATGGGTGTAGAGTTCTTAGAACCTTAGGACTACTCAGGAATTACTGCTCTAGCATTCTGCTAAATTGGAAGTCTCGCTTCCGTTACCGTGGTAACTAGTGGTACTTCGCCTTGTGTTTTGCTTCTTACTTGGGCTGGACCAGACGGGCCCATTGGACACAGCTTATGCACACATCTACAGGCAATTAAGTTAGAACACACAAGTCTCCTTGTAAAACAATAACTTCAATATGTTTATTTACACCAATCCAACGAATACACAAATCTAACAACGTGGCTGGCAGCGTGGATGATCGCTCCATCTGTCAAAGTAGTGTTATGGAGGGTCTGCCTCCCTCTGAACTATTCATAACTAAACCCGTATTCAACAAGCACTCGACAATTATTTATCATTTCTGTTGTTGAGCTTCTGCCAAGCCATTCTCTTAAGTTGTCTGGTATCTTTTCTCCATGCTTCCATCTATCTCTTCGTTCCTCAATTTTCCCAGTTGTTACAATATATTCCAGCTGTTCTCTTCTCAGTACATGGCCAAAAAATAATAATTGTTTCTTCCTTAATAATGGAAATTAACTCTCTTATTTGCTTTGGCCTCTTTCAGAACGTTTTCATTACTCTTCTTAGCTGTCCATGGTATTCTCATCATTCTTCTGTAAAACAAAACTCCAGTAGTTTCATACAATGAAAGCCAGGAAATAGACATTTACAAATCATTCCTTAATCGTAGAAACCATAAACTAACAGAAACTCCCTCATACATCAAAGAAACATGTGATATATAATATACTTGTAGCTGATTTTGTGGGGACTTTGTTCAAAAACTGTGTTTGTGAAGGTTGTAATAAGCCATGTACAGTTCAACATCCGCGCTATGCCATGACAATAAAATAAAGGTCCACACCCAGATATGGCTAAACACACTTATCAAGTTCAACAAGCAAAACACACATGACGAGCGACTAAACTAAAACATTGTATAAATACACAAACCTGGGAGCTCTCAGAGATGACGAGTTCACCCGTCAAAACATAGCCTGCTATGATAAAGTAAACGTAATGCTAGACGCAAGCGACGTCATATTTCAGAAGATCGCCTTTCTAAGAATACTTTTAACCGGTGAATGAAGAAAAGTTGCATTTAACATACATTCCACAAACTCACTTCCGTTCCTACTGGAACACGAGACTGCTAAAATCAATCTTCAATGATTTATATTTTTTTCTCAAATTCTCTGCAACAAGTCATCTATGGCAGACTTTCCTATTATCTTTGAAATCTGACATTACCCACCAGTAGAGTTAAAAAAAAATGAGGTTTTTGGATTTCAAAATCCTCCCAGTAAATATATATCTACAAATGTGTGTATTATTACTTCATATGAACAGGCACTCTGTAACTGGAAAGAACTAGATATGTACTTCATATGAACAGGCACTCTGTAACTGGAAAGAACTAGATATGTACTTCATATGGACAGGCACTCTGTAACTGGAAAGAACTAGATATGCACTTCATAGAACAATGGGCATGAGACAAAAGTGAAGCATTTTGTGTGCCTGAAACCAATTACACAGAGCGACCCCTCTCTGCAACTGTGTGCACAATTACTTAATTTGAGGCCGCACCATGTAACTGGAAGGAAACAAACTTGAACTTCATGGAACAGGGGACGGAGACACAAACGCCAGTCTTCTTGTGGCTGAAACCAATTCCACAGAGCGATCCATGTGCTTTTAGCATGGGTTTATGTGCATGAGACCTTAGAAAAGTTAGGTACAATTAGCAAGTGACGAGGAATGCAAACAGTGAATCCTAACAACATAATGGTACTTGGAACAATGCAGTTGCTAGTGTTTATGTGCCCTAACATTGTTGTGACAGTCCATTTTTATGGCACCAGAACTGGGTAGGTAAAGAAATCCACAACCACACCTGTACAGCAAATGTAGCACATGGCAATGAGTCGAAGGGAAAGAATCCACAGGCTGATGGTGTAACAACCAGTTGATGTCTTTACGAGATGCATTCAAGAGGCTTTTAATTTGTTCCTCATTTACCTGAATTGTCTTGATAAAATATATTTTTTAATTTTAAATTAGTTCCAATTGTATTTGAAGAATTTTAATAATTAGTCGCATTTGCTACTTGAACAATTGTGAAATAGTGTATTTGGTATTGGAACAATTTTAATAGTTAGTTGTAATCGTTGTCTAAACAACTTAAAGTATTTTGTTATACTTATTACTATAAATGTGAAAACTCATCATCATCATCATCATCGCGTGCCTTCTCCGCAACGAAGGTTGGCTACTATGGATCGCCATTCTACTCTGTTTCTTGCTTTGATAGGTGCAGGCTGACATAGATTGACTTGTCCATCTTTTGATGTTACTCGTCCATGTTAGTCTCGGTCTGCCTCTGCCTCTTTTACCTTGTTCCATGGCTTTCTTTGGAGTGTTACGTGATGAGGCTTCAATCTCCTTCACGGTGGTCTGCCATATTCGTCTTTCGTGTTCTGAATATACCTCATGTGTACCACACACTTTGCTGTTTTCGCCTTCTGGGCCGTTGATCATTTCCGATTCATCCGCCCCATCCACCGACACAGACTTTTTATTTTCAGGTTGAACATACCCGCGGCGGCGCCATTTTTTGTCGAACTATGTGCTTGACTATTGTACCGCGTACACGACACAGAGATGAATAAATCATATTCCACTTAAATATCGGTAATCACAGTTTATCCACACGTCCGAAATAAAAACACTCCAAACGGGGAATAGCAACACATAATTTCATAACTCGACTGCTACACAAATCATTTAAATAAATATATCGGCATGAGCCGAAATATAAAAACGACTGCATGTAGCCGCCATGACACCGGAAACCTCCCGGTGAATGCAAACCGGAAAATGTGAGAACTGCCAGGTTCAAAACACAAATTGAAGGTCCACGCTGCAATTGTTCTGGCTGCGCTGTTTAAAACTTGTGAAACCTGAATCGTTTACAATCGTCGTACTGCAAAGCTGAACCACTTGTATGTGTACTACATGAGGGACATATTGAAGTTAACACGCTGAACAATGGTGACTTTCTGTCTATGTTAGTTCGACGATGACTCCTCTTCGTCATCCACCTTCCAAAGGATGTTAATTGAACTTAGTTACGTTGTATTATTATTTACAGTCAGCAACATCCTCATCAACATCTCTTCATGCACCAAACACTAAAAAAATAAAGGCTATTTGTGACTTCAACAAAACAAAAGAAAGAACACTCTTAAGCTTTGTGCAATACAGGTATTACTACGATATTAGTGTCCTTATATGGGTTAACATTACGTTAGTACCTACATACGGCTGACTGACTTACACTTTACATGTAAGGAACATTATTCAGTGGCACTTATAGCTGCACATGCTATTTAAATTAAAAGTAACCATTTCTTTGTCTTGTTGATCGTAGATATTAGAAAGACGTCTTTAAACAAGAACAGCAACTTACTTGAAATTAGTAGAAAGAAGAAGCTATCTGTCGCGATTAGTGATTTCACTACCCCCACACATTTGTCCTCGGAGACAAATGTCCTTGAAGTCAGATATGAAATCGGTTACATCAGACAACAAGATACGAACAATTTCAAGGTAAAGTTTTCTGCATTTATTCTATGTTTAACTACTTTTAAATATAATTATCGCTGACCCTAAAATTTAATCAGACTTCAGCCCAACATTTCGTCGGAATTCAACCTAACTCTTCATCCGACTTCAGGTCCAACATTTCATTAGACTTCAGGTTTCACGTTTCGTTGGAATTCAACCTAACATTTTATCAGAATTCAACCCAACATTTCATCAGAATTCAGCCTAATATTTCGTAGGACGTGGACCCAATATTTCATCAGAATTCAGGTCGAACATTTCATCAGATATTAGCCTAACATTCCATCAGATATTAGCCTAACATTTCATCAGGCTTCAGGTCCAACATTTCATCAGACTTCAGATTAAATATTTCACCAGATTCCAGACTAACATTTCATCTGACTTCAGGTCTACTATTTCACAAGATTCCAGACTAACATTTCAACTGACTTCAGATCTACTATTTTACCAGATTCCAGACTAACATTTCATCTCACTTCAGGTCTACTATTTTACCAGATTCCAGACTAACATTTCATCTGACTTCAGGTCTACTATTTTACCAGATTTCAGACTAACATTTCATCTGACTTCAGCTCTACTAGTTTACCATATTCCAGCCTAACATATCATCTGACTTCAGGTCTATTATTTCACCAGATTCCAGCCTAACATTTCATCTGACTTCAGGCCCAACATTTCATCAGACTTCAGGCCCAATATTTCACCAGATTCCAGCCTAACATTTAATCTGACTTCAGGCCCAACATTTCATCAGAATTCAGGTCCACTATTTCACCAGATTCGAGACTAACATTTCATCTGACTTAGGGTTCATTATTTCACCAGATTCCAGCCTAACATTTCATCAGACTTCAGGCCCAATATTTCACCTATTTAAAGCCTAACATTTCATCAGACTTCAGGCCCAATATTTCACCAGATTCCAGCCTAACATTTCATCAGATTTCAGGCCCACAATTTCACCAGATTCCAGCCTAATATTTCATCAGCCTTCAGGCCCAATATTTCACCAGATTCCATCCTAATATTTCATCATACTTCAGGCCCAATATTTCACCAGATTCCAGCCTAATATTTCATCTGACTTCAGGTCCACTATTTCACCAGATTCCAGCCTAATATTTCATTTTACTTCAGGTCCAATATTTCACCAGATTCCAGCCTAAGATTTAATCTGACTTCAGGTCCACTATTTCACCAGATTCCAGACTAACATTTCATCTGACTTCAGGTCTACTATTTCACCAAATTCCAGACTAACATTTCATCTGACTTCAGGTCCACTATTTCCATCATTTCAGACTAACATATCATCTAACTACAGGTCTACTATTTTACCAGATTCCAGACTAACATTTCATCTGACTTCAGCTCTACTATTTTACCATATTCCAGCCTAACATATCATCTGACTTCAGGTCTATTATTTCACCAGATTCCAGCCTAACATGTCATCTGACTTCATGTCCAATATTTCACCAGATTCCAGACTAACATTTCATCAGACTTTAGGCCCAATATTTCACCACATTCCAGACCAGACTAACATTTCATCTGACTTGAGGCCCAACATTTCATCAGACTTCAGGCCCAAAATTTCACCAGATTCCAGCCTAATATTTAATCTGACTTCAGGACCAATATTTCACCAGATTCCAGCCTAACATTCAATCTGACTTCAGGCCCAACATTTCATCAGAATTCAGGTCCACTATTTCACCAGATTCGAGACTAACATTTCATCTGACTTAGGGTTCATTATTTCACCAGATACCAGCCTAACATTTCATCAGACTTCAGGCGCAATATTTCACCAAATTAAAGCCTAACATTTCATCAGACTTCAGGCCCAATATTTCACCAGATTCCAGGATAACATTTCATCAGTCTTTAGGCCCAATATTTCACCAGGCTCCATACCAGACTAACTTTTCATCAGACTTCAGGCCTAATATTTCACTAGAATCCAGCCTAACATTTCATCTGACTTCAGGTCTATTATTTCACCAGATTCCAGCCTAACATTTCATCTGACTTCAGGCCCAACATTTCATCAGACTTCAGGCCCAATATTTCACCAGATTCCAACCTAACATTTAATCTGACTTCAGGCCCAACATTTCATCAGAATTCAGGTCCACTATTTCACCAGATTCCAGCCTAACATTTCATCAGACTTCAGGCCCAATATTTCACCAGATTCGAGACTAACATTTCATCTGACTTAGGGTTCATTATTTCACCAGATTCCAGCCTAACATTTCATCAGACTTCAGGCCCACAATTTCACCAGATTCCAGCATAATATTTCATCAGACTTCAGGCCCAATATTTCACCAGATTCCATCCTAATATTTCATCAGACTTCAGGCCCAATATTTCACCAGATTCCAGCCTAATATTTCATCTGACTTCAGGTCCACTATTTCACCAGATTCCAGCCTAATATTTCATTTTACTTCAGGTCCAATATTTCACCAGATTCCAGACTAACATTTCATCTGACTTCAGGTCTACTATTTCACCAAATTCCAGACTAACATTTCATCTGACTTCAGGTCCACTATTTCAATCATTTCAGACTAACATATCATCTAACTACAGGTCTACTATTTTACCAGATTCCAGACTAACATTTCATCTGACTTCAGCTCTACTATTTTACCATATTCCAGCCTAACATGTCATCTGACTTCATGTCCAATATTTCACCAGATTCCAGACTAACATTTCATCAGACTTTAGGCCCAATATTTCACCACATTCCAGACCAGACTAACATTTCATCTGACTTGAGGCCCAACATTTCATCAGACTTCAGGCCCAATATTTCACCAGATTCCAGCCTAATATTTAATCTGACTTCAGGTCCACTATTTCACCAGATTCCAGTCTAACATTTCATTTGACTTTAGGACCAATATTTCACCAGATTCCAGACTAACATTTAATCTGACTTCAGGCCCAACATTTCATCAGAATTCATGTCCACTATTTCACCAGATTCCAGCCTAACATTTCATCAGACTTCAGGCCCAATATTTCACCAGATTCGAGACTAACATTTCATCTGACTTCAGGCCCAATATTTCACCAGATTCCAGGATAACATTTCATCAGTCTTTAGGCCCAATATTTCACCAGGCTCCATACCAGACTAACTTTTCATCAGACTTCAGGCCTAATATTTCACTAGAATCCAGCCTAACATTTCATCTGACTTCAGGTCTATTATTTCACCAGATTCCAGCCTAACATTTCATCTGACTTCAGGCCCAACATTTCATCAGACTTCAGGCCCAATATTTCACCAGATTCCAACCTAACATTTAATCTGACTTCAGGCCCAACATTTCATCAGAATTCAGGTCCACTATTTCACCAGATTCCAGCCTAACATTTCATCAGACTTCAGGCCCAATATTTCACCAGATTCGAGACTAACATTTCATCTGACTTAGGGTTCATTATTTCACCAGATTCCAGCCTAACATTTCATCAGACTTCAGGCCCACAATTTCACCAGATTCCAGCATAATATTTCATCAGACTTCAGGCCCAATATTTCACCAGATTCCATCCTAATATTTCATCAGACTTCAGGCCCAATATTTCACCAGATTCCAGCCTAATATTTCATCTGACTTCAGGTCCACTATTTCACCAGATTCCAGCCTAATATTTCATTTTACTTCAGGTCCAATATTTCACCAGATTCCAGACTAACATTTCATCTGACTTCAGGTCTACTATTTCACCAAATTCCAGACTAACATTTCATCTGACTTCAGGTCCACTATTTCAATCATTTCAGACTAACATATCATCTAACTACAGGTCTACTATTTTACCAGATTCCAGACTAACATTTCATCTGACTTCAGCTCTACTATTTTACCATATTCCAGCCTAACATGTCATCTGACTTCATGTCCAATATTTCACCAGATTCCAGACTAACATTTCATCAGACTTTAGGCCCAATATTTCACCACATTCCAGACCAGACTAACATTTCATCTGACTTGAGGCCCAACATTTCATCAGACTTCAGGCCCAATATTTCACCAGATTCCAGCCTAATATTTAATCTGACTTCAGGTCCACTATTTCACCAGATTCCAGTCTAACATTTCATTTGACTTTAGGACCAATATTTCACCAGATTCCAGACTAACATTTAATCTGACTTCAGGCCCAACATTTCATCAGAATTCATGTCCACTATTTCACCAGATTCCAGCCTAACATTTCATCAGACTTCAGGCCCAATATTTCACCAGATTCGAGACTAACATTTCATCTGACTTAGGGTTCATTATTTCACCAGATTCCAGCCTAACATTTCATCAGACTTCAGGCGCAATATTTCACCAAATTAAAGCCTAACATTTCATCAGACTTCAGGCCCAATATTTCACCAGATTCCAGAATAACATTTCATCAGTCTTTAGGCCCAATATTTCACCAGGTTCCATACCAGACTAACTTTTCATCAGACTTCAGGCCTAATATTTCACCAGATTCCAGCCTAACATTTCATCAGATTTCAGGCCCACAATTTCACCAGATTCCAGCCTAATATTTCATCAGCCTTCAGGCCCAATATTTCACCAGATTCCATCCTAATATTTCATCATACTTCAGGCCCAATATTTCACCAGATTCCAGCCTAATATTTCATCTGACTTCAGGTCCACTATTTCACCAGATTCCAGCCTAATATTTCATTTTACTTCAGGTCCAATATTTCACCAGATTCCAGCCTAAGATTTAATCTGACTTCAGGTCCACTATTTCACCAGATTCCAGACTAACATTTCATCTGACTTCAGGTCTACTATTTCACCAAATTCCAGACTAACATTTCATCTGACTTCAGGTCCACTATTTCCATCATTTCAGACTAACATATCATCTAACTACAGGTCTACTATTTTACCAGATTCCAGACTAACATTTCATCTGACTTCAGCTCTACTATTTTACCATATTCCAGCCTAACATATCATCTGACTTCAGGTCTATTATTTCACCAGATTCCAGCCTAACATGTCATCTGACTTCATGTCCAATATTTCACCAGATTCCAGACTAACATTTCATCAGACTTTAGGCCCAATATTTCACCACATTCCAGACCAGACTAACATTTCATCTGACTTGAGGCCCAACATTTCATCAGACTTCAGGCCCAAAATTTCACCAGATTCCAGCCTAATATTTAATCTGACTTCAGGACCAATATTTCACCAGATTCCAGCCTAACATTCAATCTGACTTCAGGCCCAACATTTCATCAGAATTCAGGTCCACTATTTCACCAGATTCGAGACTAACATTTCATCTGACTTAGGGTTCATTATTTCACCAGATACCAGCCTAACATTTCATCAGACTTCAGGCGCAATATTTCACCAAATTAAAGCCTAAGATTTCATCAGACTTCAGGCCCAATATTTCACCAGATTCCAGGATAACATTTCATCAGTCTTTAGGCCCAATATTTCACCAGGCTCCATACCAGACTAACTTTTCATCAGACTTCAGGCCTAATATTTCACTAGAATCCAGCCTAACATTTCATCTGACTTCAGGTCTATTATTTCACCAGATTCCAGCCTAACATTTCATCTGACTTCAGGCCCAACATTTCATCAGACTTCAGGCCCAATATTTCACCAGATTCCAACCTAACATTTAATCTGACTTCAGGCCCAACATTTCATCAGAATTCAGGTCCACTATTTCACCAGATTCCAGCCTAACATTTCATCAGACTTCAGGCCCAATATTTCACCAGATTCGAGACTAACATTTCATCTGACTTAGGGTTCATTATTTCACCAGATTCCAGCCTAACATTTCATCAGACTTCAGGCCCACAATTTCACCAGATTCCAGCATAATATTTCATCAGACTTCAGGCCCAATATTTCACCAGATTCCATCCTAATATTTCATCAGACTTCAGGCCCAATATTTCACCAGATTCCAGCCTAATATTTCATCTGACTTCAGGTCCACTATTTCACCAGATTCCAGCCTAATATTTCATTTTACTTCAGGTCCAATATTTCACCAGATTCCAGACTAACATTTCATCTGACTTCAGGTCTACTATTTCACCAAATTCCAGACTAACATTTCATCTGACTTCAGGTCCACTATTTCAATCATTTCAGACTAACATATCATCTAACTACAGGTCTACTATTTTACCAGATTCCAGACTAACATTTCATCTGACTTCAGCTCTACTATTTTACCATATTCCAGCCTAACATGTCATCTGACTTCATGTCCAATATTTCACCAGATTCCAGACTAACATTTCATCAGACTTTAGGCCCAATATTTCACCACATTCCAGACCAGACTAACATTTCATCTGACTTGAGGCCCAACATTTCATCAGACTTCAGGCCCAATATTTCACCAGATTCCAGCCTAATATTTAATCTGACTTCAGGTCCACTATTTCACCAGATTCCAGTCTAACATTTCATTTGACTTTAGGACCAATATTTCACCAGATTCCAGACTAACATTTAATCTGACTTCAGGCCCAACATTTCATCAGAATTCATGTCCACTATTTCACCAGATTCCAGCCTAACATTTCATCAGACTTCAGGCCCAATATTTCACCAGATTCGAGACTAACATTTCATCTGACTTAAGGTTCATTATTTCACCAGATTCCAGCCTAACATTTCATCAGACTTCAGGCGCAATATTTCACCAAATTAAAGCCTAACATTTCATCAGACTTCAGGCCCAATATTTCACCAGATTCCAGAATAACATTTCATCAGTCTTTAGGCCCAATATTTCACCAGGTTCCATACCAGACTAACTTTTCATCAGACTTCAGGCCTAATATTTCACCAGATTCCAGCCTCACATTTTATCAGACTTCACGTCCACTATTTCACCAGATTCCAGCCTAATATTTAATCTGACTTCAGGTCCACTATTTCACCAGATTCCAGTCTAACATTTCATTTGACTTTAGGACCAATATTTCACCAGATTCCTGCCTAATATTTCATCAGACTTCAGGCCCAATATTTCACCAGATTCCAGCCTAATATTTCATCTGACTTTAGGTTCACTATTTCACCAGATTCAAGCCTAATATTTCATTTGACTTCAGGCCCAATATTTCACCAGATTCCAGCCTAACATTTAATCTGACTTCATGTCCACTATTTCACCAGATTCCAGACTAACATTTCATCTGACTTCAGGTCTACTATTTCACCAATTTCCAGACTAACATTTCATCTGACTTCAGGCCCACTATTTCACCAGATTCCAGACTAACATATCATCTGACTACAGGTCTATTATTTAAGCAGATTCCAGCCTAACATGTCATCTGACTTCATGTCCACTATTTCACCAGATTCCAGCCTAACATTTCATCTGACTTGAAGCCCAACATTTCATCAGACTTCAGGCCCAATATTTCACCAGTTTCCAGACTAACATTTCATCTGACTTCAGGTCTACTATTTCACCAGATTCCAGACTAACATTTCATCAGACTTCACGCCCAATATTTTACCAGATTCCAGACTAACATTTCATCTGACTTCAGGTCCACTATTTCACCAGATTCCAGCCTAACATTTCATCAGTCTTCAGGCCCAATATTTCACCAGATTCCAGACTAACTTTTCATCTGACTTCAGGTCTACTATTTCACCAGATTCCAGACTAACATTTCATCTGACTTCATGTCCACTATTTCACCAGATTCCAGCCTAACAATTCACTAGAATACGATCATCAATAAACCTGACAATTTATCCCACTTCAGCTCTAAACCTAAAGTAATTTTATTTGAATCTACATCTATGACGCCCAAGTGGTTATCATTTTCTCAAAAGAAAATCTCTATTTTTTTTCCAATTAAAACCTTGTAAATATGACTAGACACCGCTAACAATGTTTCCTAGAGCACAAATCAACTTCATCTACTGTTGGTCTATTTCTTTACTTCGACGTTTATATACTCATCCAAATAAATTGTTCACTTTTCTGCACTATCCATACTTTATTACTGTCCACCTTTAATTTTTTTAAAATTTAAATGCACGTTCTTTCTCCATTATAATGTTTATATATATGACCATGCCTACATTAGGTTTTATGACGTGATTATCCAGATGACGTTACTTGAATTTTGAAAAAAAAAAAAAAAGATATAATTCTTATTTTTCTATTTAAATTAAGTATTCACTTAAAACAGAGGCTATAAGAATAAGCAAATTAAGACACCCCTTAAACATCAAGATCAAAGATAAAGAAATAAAACAAGTAGAGGAATTCAAGTATTTAGGCACAATGTTCACAGAAGATGGAAAACTAGACAGAGAAATTGACATGAGAATACAAAAAGCAAATGCTGTCACATACCAGCTTTCACCATTGCTAAGACATCCAAACATTTCTATGCCAGCTAAACAACAAATGATAAATAGCATCTTCATACCAACTTTGTGCTATGAAAGTCAAACATGGACCCTTTCTAAATCACATTTAAGAAATATCAATTCATGTGAGATGCGTTGCTTCATAACAAGCAAGTAACAAACAACACAAGAAGAGATAGAATACCAAATGAAACCATAAGAAAAATAGTAGGAACAAAACCCTGCCAAGAATATATAGAACAACAACAATTTAAATGGTTTGGCCACCTGGTCAGAATGAATCCTTACCAATCACCATCAAGGGTGTTCTTCTCGAGAATGCATGGAAAAAGACCAAGAGGAAGACCCAGAAGAAGATGGATAGATGCAGTGACAGAGACATGTAACAACAAAGGAAAATCAAATTCGAGCAGCACAAGAACGACAAATGAAATAAACCACGACACCTTTTAGGTATAAGTGAAAGAGAAAAGAGAAAGAAGATGATTCACTACTCTTATTAAATAAAACTTATTAGTTATTGTTAGAAATATTAAGTATTAATTGTGTAAGTACATAGTGGGAACTAATTTTTAACCCAGCGCATGAATGTATCTATTGGTTATCATTTAACTGAAAACTGTACAAGCTGGATTCTGACATAAGAGAGATAATCGTGTATTTACTTTAGCGATACGAGTTACTTTGATTTATATTTCCTGCATTCTGTGGTCCGGGTACAGAAATCTAAAGATACAATTACTAATGAAAAGGAAGATTATTTAGGAATCTAAAACACCGTACTAATAGCGTCCCATGGTGATCAGTCTCTTTGATCAATAACAGCGTTAAAAGTTGGGAGAGGAAAAAAAGGGGGAGGTGGGGTCACTTTGGGTCGATATTTAGGGCTTTATCATCAGTTTTAAAAAAAATCCGACTTGAAGTTGTATTGTCAGTAGTCTCTGATCTCATGGAGCCACGATAGCTCAGTGGTTAATGAACTGGACTACAAAAGACAAGAGGTAGGGTTCGATCCCAACCCGACGGGTTCCGGGTTCAGCCAGCCTTAGATATGTACCGGATATTTTTCTGGGAAAGTAAAGCGGCATGGGAGTAATACCGACCACATTACCCAAAAATCATGTGCTGAAGGTCTGTAAAATTTATGGCTACTAACACCATATTCCTTATACGCCACTTGGCGTGACGGGGGCTCTTTACTTTTACTTACTTCTGATCTCACGGTAAATAAGGTTGGGTACACTGCCTTATTGTAACCGGAGAATAAGATATAGGTCTTGAGTCCATAAGAGCATACATTGGCTGGCTACTAAAGATGAACACTCTTCTCCATTCGCTATCTAACCAGACGTATTGTACATGTTCGTTTAGCCACTCAGCTTGAATATTTGATTTCTACAGATTATTATTTTGACATGATTAAGATGCCTACCTTGGCACTATGATCTCTCCTTTGCCACTATAATCTTTCATCATTCATTTTTACTAACTTGGTGAGGTGATTGATGAATTATCCAGGTCTTCGAAGATTTGGAAATTAATGAACGTACATTTTCTCTATTAATTTAGTTTACACAACTTTGTGAGTGACACCATATCTAAGTTGCCTGAAGCATAATTTACTCAATCTGCCTAATAAGAATCTAATGTTTTGTACAACTGACTGGATTGTACACATCAACTTTATGACGATGTCAGTGTTTCTAGTTTCTCCACTAATCCCTGTCTTTGACATCTCATCTATGCCCATTCTGAATAGTAATAATGATGTTGTTGTTGTTGTTGTTGTTGTTGTTGTTGTTGTTGTTGTTGTTGTTGTTGTTGTTGTATGCTGCTTACTAGAACGTTGCTTCACCTTGACCCTCAGCCAAAAGCAAATTTGAACATAGAGATATGCATGCAACAGATAGTAGAACATTGCCTGGTACTCTCTATATGACTCTATTGGACAGAACTTTATACATTTAGCATTTACATATCATGTAAATAGAATTATACAAATTAATCCTTTTTATAAGACTTTCATGATAGGAAACTCAGCAGAGCTTGCAGGCAAGAGGAAATTTAACAACCAGAAGGGGATTCCTTGCCATCTTAGGTTTTCTTTGTTCCTGTAATGTTACAAAATGAGCAATAGGTATAACAACACTGTGTGTGTTGTAAGTCAAAACTCGATGTCTATAGTGTTTAGTGGGAGTACAAGAAGACTTATCAACCAACACAGTACTGGAGCTGTCAGCAGCTGGACGCTGCTGGACTTGTTGATGAGGAGATCTGAGCACCTGTGGACAAGTTCGGAGTACAATAATGACCCAAAAATAACTCAATCTGTCTGATACCTTATTATATTAAATTTGAAAGCAAGTAATTAAGAAAAAATGGTACTTGATAATGATAATAATAAAAGTAGACACAGCAAATCAGATTCGAGAATTTCATCCAATGATTGGTGTGTAGAATATTAAATACAATTATATTTTGCTGTAACAATCTGTCTTGTACAAGCACTATTCACACCGTGAAAAAAATGACTTCATTGCACGTCTTAAGCGGATGAGAAATATGGTGATAGTGCCCATATGTGTAAATGACACACACTTTATACGTTATGTGGTCAGTATCATACCAGGCCGCTCTATTTTCCCTTGAAAATGCAGAAGCCATTTTAGACTGGGTGAACCTGCGAGCTGTTGATCGTCGAGATAAGTTCAAGTTCAACAGAATACCTCACGATCGTCGAGATAGGCATCAGTTCAACAGGATACCTCACGATCGTTGAGATAGGTATCAGTTCAACAGGATACCTCACGATCGTTGAGATAGGCATCAGTTCAACAGGATACCTCACGATCGTTGAGATAGGCATCAGTTCCACAGGATACCTCACGATCGTTGAGATAGGTATCAGTTCAACAGGATACCTCACGATCGTTGAGATAGGCATCAGTTCAACAGGATACCTCGCGATCTTTGAGATAGGCATCAGTTCAACAGGATACCTCACGATCGTTCAGATAGGCATCAGTTCAACAAGATACCTCACGATCGTTGAGATAGGCATCAGTTCAACAGGATACCTCACGATCGTCGAGGTAGGCATCAGTAAAACAGGATACCTCACGATCGTTGAGATAGGCATCAGTTCAACAGGATACCTCACGATCGTTGAGATAGGTATCAGTTCAACAGGATACCTCACGATCGTTGAGATAGGCATCAGTTCAACAGGATACCTCACGATCGTTGAGATAGGCATCAGTTCCACAGGATACCTCACGATCGTTGAGATAGGTATCAGTTCAACAGGATACCTCACGATCGTTGAGATAGGCATCAGTTCAACAGGATACCTCGCGATCGTTGAGATAGGCATCAGTTCAACAGGATACCTCACGATCGTTCAGATAGGCATCAGTTCAACAAGATACCTCACGATCGTTGAGATAGGCATCAGTTCAACAGGATACCTCACGATCGTCGAGGTAGGCATCAGTAAAACAGGATACCTCACGATCGTTGAGATAGGTATCAGTTCAACATGATACCTCACGATCGTCGAGGTAGGCATCAGTTCAACATGATACCTCACGATCGTCGAGGTAGGCATCAGTTCAACTGGATACCTCACGATCGTCGAGATAGGTATTAGTTCAACAGGATACCTCACGATCGTCGAGGTAGGTATTAGTTCAACAGGATACCTCACGATTGTCGAGGTAGGTATCAGTTCAACAGGATACCTCACGATTGTCGAGGTAGGCATCGGTTCAACAAGATACCTGACGATCGTCGAGATAGGCATCAGTAAAACAGGATACCTCGCGACTGTTGTAATATGCTTCAGTTCAACAGAATACCTCACGACGTTTTACTAGCCCACTAGAAATAGAGGAAGTCTATAGTGGCTGTGGGGAGGCAATGAATTGCTCCGTGGTCAAACAAGAGGGGTAGAAGAGAAGAAACAACATATGATGTCACAAGAAAGTGAAGTTTTAAACTTCACCGTACCAGGTCACAACAATTGAATGTGAGGGGACTAGTGCCCTTGCTCTCTGATAATATTTTCCTATTTCAGCAGGTCAAGTACCCGTTTTTATAAGCAGGATCGAATCGACAGCTTCAAGCTGAGAGCAAACTATGATGTGCTTGAAATGACTAGTTTATATATTTTGATTATAAATTTTGTTATGGGCATATGACTTCATGCAAATTACGTTTTATCATACATAAATATAAACATCCATCATCATCCTCAAGTACCAGGCCTTCTGGCGTAGGTGATCATGTCTCACCACAACTTTCGATCTCGACAGTTATTTATCATTTCTGTTGCTGACCTTCTGCCAAGCCATTCTCTTAAGCTGTCTGTTATTTTTTCTCTTTGCTTCCTCTTCGACCCTCAAATTTTCCAGTTGTTACAATATATTCTAGTTGTTTTCTTCTCATCGTTAACATGAGAACATCGTACATGGCTAACAAATGATGATCTATTATTGTGGCGTTTCATGATTGTACAAAAAAGTTACGACGGTGGTTTTCTGTTGCCTTCCGTCGGTTTGTTTACGGTTGGCTCCGCTAGCCTTTGACTAAAACGGCAGTGGGTTTGTTTTTCTTCGGGGTACCCTCCCTTAGCCTTTTACTCTCCCGAGCTTACCTGAAAGGCAGCAAGGCAGCCATAGGTTGACATGTTTACTGCATACAGTAGCAGGTAAAATTACCCTACCTGAAACCCAGAAACACAAAATGATAGACCTAACCAGACATATCTTGGAGAGAGAGACTTGGGCAAACATGTTTACCGATGACATAAGGCACGACACTGATTGATGGAGCCAACAAACTGGTCAGTTTATAAATTGATAGTGAACAGTGAATCATAGTTGAAGGCTTGCATTAGGTATGAATCAGAACTAACCAAAACCTACCCAATTTAACCGCTTCGCAGCGATTTTGAAAGCAGAGTAACTAATCTGATCAAACTAGGGTTGCTAGATAATTTTTTTGAAATGTAACTGGATATTTTACCTGAAAAGAAAAATATATTTTATTCACAAACATAGCAAGACATGGAAATGTTGTGCTTATTCCGATACTTTATATAATGAGGTAAAAGCTTGGCCAGAGGCAGGAAACACATCTTACAGGCAGGGGAGGGAAATCCTGGCGTCTGCTAAACTCTAGGTCAAGCGAGTGTGAATAGAAATAGGAAGGCAACCCTGGTTGCTCAAACATCATGTGCTGAAATAGGGTATGTAGAACTGAAAAAAAAAAACAAATATATAGAAAAAATATAGAAAAAAATAGAGAGAAAAAATATTTTTAAAAGTATAGAACAAAAAATATAGAAAAAATAGAGAGAAAAAATATCGAAAAAATAGAGAGAAAAAATATCGAAAAAATAGAGAGAAAAAATATTTTAAAAAGTATAGAAAAAAAAATATATTAAAAAATAGAGAGAAAAAATATTTTAAAAAGTATAGAACAAAAAATATAGAAAAAAATAGAGAGAAAAATATAGAAAAAAAATAGAGAGAAAAATATAGAAAAAAAAGCGGTATGGTTAAATCTTTACGTAATAATTGGACGACAGAAATTAGAATAACGTTTTGGCCAAATTGACCTTCAGCAGGAACAAATATACAACACATACACAGAAAGATATGTTTTTAAAACAAAACATATAATACATTTAAAAAAAAATAATAATTTCGACCTAGAATGAGAAATAACAATAAAAATAAGAATACAAGTTCTTCCCTGCAAACTGGTCTGTGGGCAGACGGGAAATGAAAAGCCAATGTACACGCACGGGGTACTTGTGTGCGCGCACCAAAGTAACAATGTGCGCACACAGCGCGAATAACCAGAAGTTCCCACACGCAGATCCGAGTGGATACACAAAGCGCAAAGAACAGACAATAGGATATGTTGGGCAAAAAGGTACAGGATTGCAGTTTGCTGCAAATAGTGTCCAGGTGCAATTATTTAGTGCCATTTAAAGAGCGAACGACTCAGAGGATTGCAGTTTGAGGAACACAGAAGAAAAATACATTGATTAAAACACATATGATCTTGATGTGTTTGCACGCAGCATGCATCAGACAATGGCGATACATTGTAATTACATAAAAGTGCTCACAAGTCAACAAATACACAAACTGATAACTGTTTACTTACCTACTGGTATAGGGTACTTAGCAAAATATGCTGTGCAAACGACGGCCATGACTTTGTATGCCCTCACAGGATCAAATTCAACCTCAAAGAGATAATACCTCACACTCTGGCTCAAGTTCAAGGCCATATCGTAATGGTGAAACATGACCACAAGTTATATTAATCTATTCTCTTAATATCAAATATTATCATTTGTTTTGATTTTATGTTCCATCACACATTTGTAGTTTCAGGCTCTTTTATAAAACGAGTTTTAATGAGCACAGTTGCATTTTCACGAAAATTCTTGTTTAAGATTGTGCACTTTTCTCCAAGTATAATTAATAATTACCGTCGTCTTGTTCTTCACGAAACTTAAGTTGCTAAAAAACATAATAATTTGTATTATTAATTTTTGTTTTTCATCACACATAGTGGTTTCTATTTTCCTATACATATAGTTTGTGTATACTTAAACGTAATGGTTTCTATTGTCCTATACATATAGCTTGTGTACACTTAAACGTAATGGTTTATATTGACCTATATATATAGCCTATATATAACTTTCAACAAACATAGTTTTCTATCTTATTTTTCACGGAGGTGTCGCTTTTGTTGACTTCACTTAATCACAAGGTAATAGTATATTTTATACACTGTTCTTCAAACATAATATGTTGCATTTTCATCCAACGAAATATTTTCTAAAGACTTTTTTTTTTCTGTGAAGAAACAATGTCGTTTAGCCTGTAACCAAGATATAATGCTACATTGCTATAAATGTACCCAGCAAATAAAACTGTCTGGGAAAATAATCGCAGGCATATAAATCTCAGAAATACGTTCAGTCTTATTGGTGTCAATAAAATAAACTTATCGGAGTAGCAAATGCGAGTTTCAGTACTAAAACTATAGCCGTTCAATATAAACAATCAGGAGGTGTTCGTAATGTCATTTGTTTGTTTTCTTGAGCTATTAAGCGGTCGGTGATTTCTCAGACAAGAACTATGGATGACCAAAATGTAATGGGGAGGAAAATAACATTAACTTTTTCCGTATGTTTTGCCGCATCACTCTCAATTTGATTTGTGTCAACTGTCATCAAACCACATACTTTTTACATGTCTTGTATCATCTTGGTATTGGTGAAATATAATACCTTGTTCAATTATCTAAAACTTCATATAAAATGTGTTATGTGTTAGATACATATACATATGTAGTTTGATTCTTAAAACCATGAACAATGTTTAATCTGAAATCTCTTCCGTTTCATTGATAAAAAGTTTCCATACGGAAAGAGTTAAGACGCGCAATAGATTTATAGTCGGTAAGAATATAGTATTTTTTTACGAATATTTTGTACAAGTTTAGCACGGATATATAAGTTACAATGAAATTAGGGTAATCAAATATCAAAAGAAAAGACGATAATTGAAAACATCCGAGAAGTGATAACTGTATAGAACAAGTAAAATGATGAAACGATAATAGTTTATGTCTGCTAGTTGCATATAGCGACCGGTACTGCAGCCGGCAGTCTCAGATCCGAACAGTACTATTTTATGAGACTAAATTAATAACCAGTCGGTATCCAGTGATCGCACACGACAAGCCCACTTCCTCGCGATGTACACTGAGATCTGTGGCCTGAAACCACTCACCAACGAAAATATGATGTCCACAGGAACTTGTAGCACAGTAAGTTATATTTGCTCTTCACATACAGCGCTGGGTTCAGCAATCATGCGGTGCATTCATCCTAAATCTCCAACACTAAGGAAACGGAACCCAAATGTCTTCATTTTTGACAATCAGTTACTAAATCCCGTCGAATGTTAGTAAAGTTAGCTCCATTCCTCTCTACACAGCTATTCGAATCAATTGCGTCCATCCGCTCTCTCCAGCTATAGTAGTGTTTCGACGTAAATTTAATTTAATTTTACTTTCTCTTTATTGAGCTGAAAATAATAATAGGAAACTCTTTGTACAGAGCTTCACAGTAGGATGTAATCTAATCATTAGAGCAGTACCACGACAAGAAAGTGTTTCGGCCCTTTAGATCCTTGACACTCTAGGGAGGTGGGCCCGCTTGGATAATGACTCACAGGCGTCCTGCATATATATATATATATATATATATATATATATATATATATATATATATGCATTTTTTTATGGTTTTACCACTAAACAGACTCTTTTCTAAACCAACACATGTTCCATTTATCCTCTGTGAAATCACGGGTACTGTTCACTAGTACTCACGAACATCAACCGTATTCTGTATGTTGACAGCTTCAGTCAAGTGACGTATATCAGCAAGGAAACGCGACAGACAGACCTGTCACAACAATTAGGCGCCCCACACACACACACACACACTACAAACACACATACGCACACACCACAGACACTCACACTCACACACACACACACTGCAGACACATTAATTAAAATTTTTCGTACAATGAAAGTTCTCCTTTTTCATGTCCTTTTAATTTTTGCAATATCCTCATTTTTGTTATAACCACTGAAGAAATGCGGAATTCCGAAGGGAGTGACACTGCCAGTATATAAATGGATGTCAAAAATTTGACAAAAAGAAGCACTGTGCTACAGACCCAGTACCAGTAGATATTGTTGAGGGCATGGTGCCAGGTAGGCGAAAGCAAAAACCAAGAAAAAAGGTGGGTGCAAGATATTACAGACGAGCTGGGGTAAAATCTCGAGTAGACTGAGAAAACTTCAGAGTAGCCGTCCTTAGGGCTTAGTTTCAACTGGGACCAGCTGGATGAAGATGATATTAATGATGATGATGATGATGGGATTGTTCGATGTTATTATTTCCGAATAAAGATATGAATCATGGGCAATCTGATTAGAGGGGGAGTATCTTTTTGGGAGACCACAGAAATGTCTTGCCTGAGAATGTATGGAGTACCGTGAACAGGGTAACAGGAATGCTCCAAAAGTAGCCAAGACAAAGGTAAAGCCTATTAGCAAATACCAGAGGAAACAATCATCATGTTCAGGACATGGAAAAAGAAGTGCTGGAGATCGACGAGACAGTTGGAAGGATTGAGAACATGATCACCTACGTCATCACACAAGGCACTTCATGATGATGTAACAATTATTCTTTAGAGACAATTGGGAGAACTGTGAACATGATCATTTACAGCAGTAGGCACGGTACATGATGATGGTGTCACAATTATTCTCTAGAGACAATTTGGAGAATTGTGAACATGATCACCTACACCAGCAGACAAGGTTACTTCATGATGATGTAACAATTATTCTTTAGAGACAATTGGGAGAACTGTGAACATGATAACATACAGCCGCAGGCACGGTACATGATGATGGTGTCACAATTATTCTCTAGAGACAATAACAAAACCTTCTTCACCCCTCCCTATATATTTATGCATATCAAAAATAAAAGTCAAAATAACGCAAGCTGATGTAACATTTCAGAAAATGAACAACTTTGTTCAGCAAGTCAATGTGAATATAAGAAGCGAGAAAGAGAATTCGCCGGTGTTCTAAAGAGCAAACTCTGACCTACGGAACGAATCATTTAACAGGGACAAACAAATGACTCGGTCATAAGAGGTCACATAGACTATTTTTAAGAAGAATACTCAGAGTCCTTTGGACAAAAAAGGCCAACAAAGGAATTCTCAAAGACTCAAACACAAAAAAGGAGAGCTCTTAACAAACATACAAAATAAACAATCCATCATTTTCGAAAAAAAGGAAGAACAAAGAGAGAAGATACTAGATAGCTTTGAGTTGTGGCATGTAAACAGTTAGACCAGAACCTATGTGATTGATGTTTTGTGTACAGAGAATTGTGGAAAGGACCTATCGTATATGCCAGTCGTCATGGCACATGATGATGATATCGGTATACTTCTAAAGTGTACATTAATGGTACTAACGCCAAACTTATATTGATGGTGTGCTGCCAAGGTGAGCACGGAGGCGACCAATGATCGGCCAGCATACAACTACCACAACTTGCAGGTCAAAAGTTCAGCAATATTTGGGATTAACAATATTGACATTTCTGTCATTTGTGACAGCGATTTTTCTACTTCAATAACAGAATACCGTACATATTTATATGAAATACTCGTCGTAGGAGAATTGCCCTAATAAATTAGTTCATCATCATCGAGTGCCTTCTCCGCAACGAAGGTTGGCTACCATGGAGCGCCATTCTACTCTGTTTGTTGCTTTTATGGTGCATGCTGTCATAGATTGACTTGTCCATCTTTTGATGTTACTCGTCCATGTTAGTCTTGGTCTGCCTTTGCCTCTTTTACCTTGTATTTTCCCTTCCAATATTACTTTCAGTAGGCTGTTGTGTCTTTTAACATGCCCCAAAAATTTCATTTGTCTTGTCTTAATTGTATTTAGTAGTTCTCTTTTTATTTTCAGTTGTTTTAAAACTTCATCGTTTGTTTTCTTTTCTTTCCATCAAATTCTACCTATTCTTCTATAAGTCCACATTTCAAAGGCTTCAATTTTCTTTTCTGTTTTCTTGTCTAATGTCCATGTTTCTGCACCATACAGGAATACTGAGAAGATGTAACATTTTGCCATTCTTAGTTTCAGCCCTGCTTATATTTGTTTTGTTGTTAGTATATTTTTCATGGCATTAAAATTACTTTTGCCATACCTATTCTTTTGTTTATTTCAATTTTACATTTTCCATCATTGGTTATAGAATGTCCCAGGTAGTTGTAGCTTTGGTCTGTCTCCAGATGTATTCCCTCCACTGTGATATTTAATTGTAGGTCTTGAGAGTTTTCTTTGTTTATAATCATAGTTTTAGTCTTTTTTGATATTCATATCTAGTCAATATTTTTTGCTTGTTGTTAAGCAATTGTTGAAGGTCTTTAGGATTTTCTGCCAGTAGAACTGTATCATCAGCATATCTCAGGTTAATGATTATCTTTCCATTATTCAAAATTAAAATTAGTTCAAATTCCAAATTAGTTCAGAGAAATAATAATCACTTAGTAATAAAAAGAAAAAAAAAGTAAAGAGCCCCCGTCACGCCAAGCGGCGTATAGGGAATATGATGTTAGTGACCATAAATTTTGCTGACCTTCAGCACATGATTTTTGGGGTAATGTAGTCAGTATTACGCCATGGCCGCTTTACTTTCCCAGAAAAAAATCCGGTTCACATTTAAGGCTATTTAGTAATACTCAGGGTGTTAAACCTTTTGTGGGTTCCCAGTTGATGGCAACTATGAAAAGTTCGGGGCTTTTTGTGCGATGTGTGTGTATAGGAAGATTGGTTGTCCTGGGTTAGTTACTACGTTTTATACAAGTTTGTATTTGTTAATAAATTTTTCGTCAATGTAATTATAATGTCATCAATCAAAAATAATCCATTGGGTATTACGAAATTAAATTAAAAAAAAAAAAAACGAATTGGCTTCGGGGCACGAGTAAGACAAAATCCATGAATGGCGACACAAGTAATAATAATACTGGAGAGGTAGGATATAAAAAGTACCAGCACAACAAACTTAGTCCAGAATAGATAAATGCTGTTGCCATCAATACTTCAGGAAACTGATGAGATGAGTTGTATATACGAAGGCTAGGATGATACGATGAGATAACACTAGTGTATACGCCGATCAGAATATTACGTTGTGATATCTCCTACTTTGCGGTCGCAACTGAGATTGGCGTGGATGCGTTAAGTCGCTAGTTTACGACAGCACATTCTCATCTTCGGCATGAATAAGCAAATGTTACATAACAAATTTTGTCCGACCAAAGAACATTTTTTCCCCCTAATCTTTTCGATTTTAACTGCTAAAAGCTCTTTAACGTGCGCGATTGTACACAGGAATTATGTTTTTCCCCAGTTTTCCGATAGGGCTGGAATTCGGATCTTACTACCAAAAGAAAGGGAAGTGTGTACGTAAATATACATAGGGTCAGTTTTGTCTACGCCCATGGACATGCGGGAGTACAGGGAAATGAAAGAGCGGACAGGCTGGCTAGGTGTGCTGTGGTAGAAGACGGTCAACCAATTGTTCGGGCGGACATCATCAATGCCCTCCAAGATGTTGAACGGACACAGGACTTCGACAACCATGAGTCCACGTCACTGCTTCGGATGAAAGAGAGGGAGTTGGGCACAGCCGGAAACGAGAAACTTAGTGGGCGTATAAGAGGACTTAACACAGAACTGGAGTCGTCAGTCGCTGGACACTACTGGACTTTCTGAGGACGGGATCTGATCACAAATGTGCATGTTTGGAGTGTAATGATAACGACCCGCAAATAACTCAATAAAGGGAGGGTAAAGCGATGAAGAAACCACGAATTCGATTATTGAATGATCCCCACCGGTGGTTGGAATCAAACCCGGGACCTTCTTGAGGCCGACGTCCTACCTCTGGACCACACAGTCCCCACGTAGAGATATGCTTTGTCTATCTTGCAAGTCAGAACAATACGATAAGATTCGTATATATGCAGGTAAGAATGATAGAAATGTCAACTCATGGACGTATATTCTTATCACTAATTATCCACGTTTTGAAATTTGGCACTCTTTTTTTCTTCTTCTTCTTATTTTCTTCTTCTATTACCGTTGGCGTCGAGGGGAGATACAATCTGCGATTCTTTGCTCTTCTGTTGGCCTCTTCTGGTATTATCCCTCCTAGTGACTCTAGTATTCCCTTTATCCGTCTCTTTCTCGGTCTTCCTCTTAATCTGGCGTTTTCGTAGCGTTTGTTTATGGCTCTTTGAGTCATTGTTAGATCTTGTTACGTGGCCGAACCAATTTATCTGTTGTTTCTTTAAGTATTCGGTGGCTGGTTCAATTTCGAGTTTCTTCCTCAGGTCAGAAATGTGGCACTGATGACTAAAAACTACAGGAATGTGACACTGATGACTAAAAACTACAGGAATGTGACACTGATGACTAAAAACTACAGGAATGTGACAGTGATGACTAAAAACTACAGGAATGTGACACTGATGACTAAAACTACAGGAATGTGACAGCGATGACTAAAAACTACAGGAATGTGGCACTGATGACTAAAAACTACAGAAATTTGACACTGATAACTAAAAACTACATGAATGTGAAGTGTATAATCTTGATTAAGTTTCTAATTCTTTGTTTGTGTCCTACTAATTTTATTTATTCTTCAGCAATACTTCTATTGCAACGCTACATATGATCATATACTATTTGCTGCAATTAAAACATAACGATAATAAAGTAGCTGTCATTTCAAATTGTATTTTTTTTAATCATTCGCTTATTACCTGAAAACGTTGAATTGGTTTTTGCACTTTGCGGTTTATTGAATAAAGTGTAATAATTTTGTTGAAAATAGTTGCACAGTTAAATTGACCTTTATTGAAATATAACTTTGACAATTACAGAGAGCCTAATCTATATTGATTTTATATTTTCAACTATAAAAAATAGTTGAAATTGAAAATCAGTTCTAGGCTAACCTCTATAACTTAGAAAAGATGATGTATATGGTAACATTAGCTCGGTATATGATACCGATTTTTTTTTAATAATAAAAAGTGATTTTCTTTTTAAAATTCCAGGTCAATTTGTTACTGTTGTAACTTTTTAAAAATGCTCGTTTTTTTATGTTAACATTTATCATTTTGTTGGTAACTTTTTTTCCCTCAACGTTTGATTCTCCAGCACAGAACGTTGAATCTGTCAGATTGTTTCTCATTATATCTGTTAACTTTTGATTCACTAGCATGCAACGTTAGATATGTCAGATTATTTGTCATTGTTTCTGTTAACTTTTGATTCACTAGCATACAACGTTAGATATGTCAGATTATTTGTCATTGTTTCTGTTAACTTTTGATTCACTAGCATACAACGTTAGATATGTCAGATTATTTGTCATTGTTTCTGTTAACTTTTCATTCACTAGCATGCAACGTTAGATATGTCAGATTATTTGTCATTGTTTCTGTTAACTTTTGATTCACTAGCATACAACGTTAGATATGTCAGATTATTTGTCATTGTTTCTGTTAACTTTTGATTCACTACCATGCAACGTTAGATATGTCAGATTATTTGTCATTGTTTCTGTTAACTTTTGATTCACTAGCATACAACGTTAAATATGTCAGATTATATGTCAATGTATCTGTTAACGATTGATTCTCTAGCATGCAACGTTAAATATGTCAGATTATTTGTCATTGTTTCTGTTAACTTTTCATTCTCTAGCATGCAACGTTAGATATGTCAGATTATTTGTCATTGTTTCTGTTAACTTTTGATTCACTAGCATACAACGTTAGATATGTCAGATTATTTGTCATTGTTTCTGTTAACTTTTGCTTCACTACCATGCAACGTTAGATATGTCAGATTATTTGTCATTGTTTCTGTTAACTTTTGCTTCACTACCATGCAACGTTAGATATGTCAGATTATTTGTCATTGTATCTGTTAACTTTTCATTCTCTAGCATGCAACGTTAAATACGTCAGATTATTTGTCATTGTTTCTGTTAACTTTTGATTCTCTAGCCTCTACCATTATAAAAGTCGACCTATAGTATGGAATTCTTCTTTCTCACTCCTCCCTCCATCTTCCCCATTCCCCAGTCCTAGTAATTTCTTTAGTTTTTCCCCTCATCGCTATTTCTACTCTTTTCAGCCAAACCACCCTACAGTAGACTCAACGACTGGCTCCAATGTGGCTGGATTAGAGGCGATATTGAAGGCAATGAGTACATATTTGGGAGACCGAGTCAGCAGGTATTGACAGAACGTGCCATGGTGTATGAATTGTGGGACATCGTATTTGTGGAAGAGTCGAGGGTTTTACCTGGAGCCGTTTAAATTGACTTGTGATGTCACTTCAGAGTGGAAGGAGTCTACGTTCTGAGAAAGGTTACCGGAGGAATTGTTTCTCAAATACTCACGCTATTAATAGCATAAATATATCAATAAGTAGAGCGAATGAATAACTTGTTCTTATGACCAGGAGAACTCAGGTTCAAATATCGCTAGGGTCAAATGATGCCGTAAAAATGTTTATATTTAAGACGTGCATGTATGTGAATATGTGTGTGGACTAAACATAAATAGAAATGTATGTATTACGATAGAGGACAGAACGTATGTGGACAAGTGTTTCAAGAAAAGAGAGAGAGAGAGAGAGAGAGAGAGAGAGAGAGAGAGAGAGAGAGAAAATGTGTATGTGATCGTAAAAGAGTCGGAGAATGTAACAATTGTTTTATGTATGAATGAATATGTATTTTAGTATGAGGGAGTGAATATGTCTAATTTATGGAATGTTTGACAGTGTTATGTGGGAGCTCGTCTATGTGTGTGTACACATAATGAGAATATATTTGCCAATTTTATGTTTAAGAATAAATATATGGAAAAGGATTTATGTGAATATATATATATATAAAGACAGCACCCATAATTTCTCCTCCAACATGCAGATAACAAACAAATCTCTGATTTCACAACACAATCAGGCGAAATTATTCTGACCTGGGTGATCACTAGAGTGGAGAGCTTTCACTCCTAGATTCAGTGGCTCTGTCTAAAGCTGGTTCATTACGAACGATATTGTCTAATCAGCGCTTCTCAATATGGGTTTTACCGTCATCAAGTTTAGTCAGTGATGTCCATTAGTTTCCTGAGATTGTGATGAATATAAAACTAAACAGTGTTTTAGAAATTATTTTGGAAATCGATGACCGAATATGTCCTTTCCAATCAAGTTGACACGGGTTGGTAAGGAAATAAAAACTTTGATCTGCGCACTATATATCGACTTCACATAAGCATGCAATTGTTATATTTCTTATTCTTATTCGTTTCAGCTCCTTGTACAGCATACATCTTCATCAAACACTTTCCAAGCTGTTATGTTTTTTGCACACCGTAAGCTGTGCGTTTCATCCGTTTTAATCGTGTTTCAATAGTCCGATTGTTTACGAAGAATAATATCACATGACAGGAAACAGACGATCGTGTTCACTTTCTGTGCGGTTTCGCATTATGTCTTTTGGCGTGTGCTGAGACTGCTATGATGGGGACTACAGCTACCTTTCTTTGTTGATTTTTTTAAGATCACTGAATAAATTCCCTGTCCTCTTCATCTCCACCTCCAATTGTCTTCTCCAAGTGTACTTTAGTCTTCATTTTTGTCTCCTCCCCTGAGGATTCCAAAAAAGAGCTTGTGCATACTATCCGTTGGCTTCCGCAGTGTGTGTCCTATCCAGCGCCATCGTCAGTCTTATCTCTTTGTCCACTGGTACTTGACTGGTACTTTCCAAGAATGGTACATTAGTGATTTCGTCCTGCCATTTCCATCGTTTTTTTCTGCGCAAGTATCCATTAATGAAGGTATGTATCTTCGTGATTGTTATTTTTATTGTTCTTCATGTTTAACGACATGTTGTATGAATTGATTAAAAATTTGGAGTTGAACATTTTTGTTTTTCTTTATTTAACCTAATCTGTATTATATTGAGCCGCGATAGCTCAGTGGTTAGTGAACTGGACTACCACGGACAAGGGGTAGGGTTCGATCCCAACCGACGGCTTCCGGGTTCACCCAGCCTTAAATGGGTACCTGATTTTTTTCTTGGAAAGTATAGCAGCACGGGCGTAATACTGACCACATTACCCCAAAAATCATGTGCTGAAGGTCTGTAAAATATAGGGTCACTAACACCATATTTCCCTATACGCCACTTGGCATGACGGGGGTACTTTACTATTTTTTACTTTACTAATCTGCATTACCCACAGTTTATGTACATCTTTACCATATTACTCCAAAAATCATGTGTCGAAGGTCTGCAAAAACTATGGTCACTAACACCATATTCCCTTTACGCCACTTGGCGTGACAGTGCTTTTTCTTTACTTACTTTTAAAAGTTGCAGTTACTGACAGTCTCTAACTAATAATAATGATAATGTAATGATGATAATCAAAATAATATTACCAATACTAGTACTATATTAATGGTACAAATATAAGAGTAACAACGTCCATCTCTCAGAGAAATGTTGAAAGTCACCTGGACAGCTGAAAAGACCAACGAGGAAATTCTCAAAGAATCACAAAAAAGGAGCTCTTAAGAAAGAAACAATCAACATTTTGGGCACATCGTGCCAAGAAGAAAAATGGAATACTTGGTTAAAACTGGCAAAATAAAAGGAAAGAGAGATCGTGGACGACAAAGAGAGAAAATACTGGATAGCTTGGTGTCAAAATATGGTAAACAGTGAACAATAGAACTGATACGATGCACTGTTGATAGACGATTGTGGAAGGACGTGATCGCCTAGGCCAACCGATATGGCACATGATGATTGTCAATTGCCATATAATTTAGCATTGGGAGCCGCTATAGCTCAATGGTTAGTGAACTGGGCCACAAAGGACAAGAGGTAGGGTTCGATCTCAACAGACGTGGACCGGTTCACCCAGCCTTTAATAGGTACCTGATTTTTTTCTGGGAAAATAGAGCGGCACGGGCGTAATATCGACCACATTACCCCAAAAATCATGTGCCGAGGGTCTGTAAAATATATGGTCACTAACATCACATTCCCTATACACCACTTGGCGTGATCGGGGTACTTTACTTTACCATATAATTTAGCATTGTCTTTAATCGTATGTTTTTGACTTGTCTTTAGTATATCAACTCGACTGTAAAGTTAACTAATGGCACAGAATACATGGTTACACTCGAGGCACCCCCGTTAGATCTGTACATATATCGACAGCTGTGTTTTGTAACAACTCGATTTAACTTCAATATTAAGTTGATTCTCCAGAATACGAAAGCCCCTGGCGATGTCACTAAGCCAAGATGTGCAACTCTCGTCAAAGAACTCCCTGGTATTATCGATATCAGTTTGACCTTCTTGAGACAAACTGATAACGTACTGGTCAAATGGAGATATGTTCATTTTTAAACGGATATCTCCTAAGACCTAGAAATTGTTTTCAAGGTTTCACTGGTTTAAAATGTGTTTGAAAAAAAAATGCTTTTCTAAATTCTTCTTGAAGAGGAGATCCATTTTATTGTTTTCCATTAGGAAATTGAAATGCCAATTTTTATAGTCGAGTATTTCAGATCATTTTTCTGAAGTTGAAAAGTTAAATTTCAGAAACTGTGATCTGATTTCCCTATAAGTGTTTGGTCATGCATAGTTCCGATTTTCAATTTAGTTATTGATATTGTACGACTTTTGGTATATGCCAAAGTAAAAATAATTTTTGTTAACTTTATATATATATATATATACATACATATTAGTAGTAGTTTATCTAAGGCTAAGGATTTATATGCATTGTCCGAATCACTTAATCGTCATTTCTACTTGAGTGCACTTAGTAAGTCACAACGATCTCGTCCACTCTCCATAACAACAAAAACCCAGCAAGTCTGTTTGCTCGTTCATTTCTTTTTACGCCTGGATATCCTGGCACACAAATGAAGCATAGTCTAATCAGACATTCACCTCCTCATACTTCGTAGACTCCCACTGCCGCCTTCGAGCCCGTTCCGATTATATCCTGCAGGAGCCATTGAGAAAGCACTCGTGGGTAAAAGTATGTGTTTCTGCCAAGTTGCAGCTTAGGGTACTACCATGACCTCAGTCATTAACTTATTTGTAGTCAAGGGGCATAGAAAAAAAAAAAGTAATGTACACCCCGTCACGCCAGGTGGTGTATAGGGAAATGATGTTAGTGACCATTAATTTTACAAACCTTCGGCACATAATTTTTGGGGTAATGTGGTCGGTATTACGCCCGTGCCGCTTTACTTTCCCAGAAAAAAATCCGGTACCCATTAAAGGCTGGGTGAACCGAAAGTCATCAATTGGGATCGAACCCTACCTCTTGTCCTTTGTAGTCCAGTTCACTAACCGCTGAGCTATCGCGACTCCCAGTCAAGGCGCGTGCTGGGTTTTTTTTTTTTGTTTGGTTTCCTTGATATGTTACAGTGCCCACTCTCCCCCACTCCCGGAGCTGTGAATGTCCATGAAATCCGTCTATGTCGAACAACAATCCCGTCTGTGTATATGATTACTTTATCCTCAGAAGAATGTTCACAAATCAAAGCATATTCTTCTTTTTCTACGATTACTATTTTGTTTGTTTGTTGTTAGGATCATAATCACCGCACATCGGAGGAATCAATAATGTTCTCCGATATCCCCCTAGAGAATCTCGAGGAAATCCGAGAAGAATCCTGGACCACGTGCACGAACTCCGCACTCACGACATAGGACCCACGAGTGGGTAGGTTTCCGCTGACAATGTTACCAGAGTAGCGACCATATTTCTAGCCTGCACATTTCGATATTGACTGCCAATGGTTGTTTATCATCCTGTTTATAGTATAGACGTTATCCAGGAAGGCTAGACATCGGATCTAACTATCCAAGACAGCAAGGGAGGATAACCTCATAAGGAAACTACAGATAATTTTTTCCTATTTTTAAGAAAATCACCACCGTTTCCGGTGGGCTTTTTTTGAATCTTCTTGAATCGATGTCCTGAGGCCGACATCGTACGTCTAGGCTACCCAGCCCCCAAAAGCCTCTGTTTTTTTCTCCTCTGCATTCTCTGTTCAATTTAAAGCACAACTGAATGGATGAGCAACACTCTGCTAGATCTCGAACCCATTCTTCACAAGATTCTATGTGCATACATTACATAGACCATATCAACAATGAGGACGTGGGCAACAGAATTCAAAAGTTCACAGCACAAACTAAAGATTTACAGTTGACAGTAAAACAAAAAACATAAATTAAAATAATGCGGTCACATTACACGATCTACAAGCCTTAGGAAAAAAAAATTCAAGAAGGCACATTACCAGATTACAAAAAAAGAAAAGAAAATGAAGTTACAGAGGAGGAGGTAGGAATACATTAGCAGAGAATGGACCGGATTAATCTTCTTAATCTTCGTATCATCACAGAGAGCAGCTCTTAATCGTGACAGTTTGAGGAGTTTCCGGAACACCACCAAGGTTGCGGAACTAACGACGATGATACATTAATTCCTAATGTTATTGTACACAATAATGTTCCAAAGCTATTTAAGGGATGTTAGTAGAACTGCAAGAATTATTGGATACATTAACAAGCTTAATATTTCACGGATTCCATACAATTTAGGCTTTTTTTTTAAATAGCTCTTTATTGCATTTGTAGAATATGTTATTTGTGACTGTTTTATTCAGTGACCGCAAACAAATTTATAGTCGGTGTAACAAGTATCTCGCCAGTCGTTCTATGTTTCCTGATAAATTCTACAACATTCGTCGAAAAGCTGCAATCTTTTATCAGCTTAGTAGAAAACCAAAGAAATAGACGAATTAGTTGTGTTTGGTAACATGAATGAAAGATAAAGCCTCAACTGGACCTTCGGGTTAACACCCTAAGAATCCATCAGTGACAGTTAACATGAACATGTCGTAACACCGCGAGAGACAAACTAATCACTTTGTGAATATGGCGTGATTTAATAAATGTGGCACTATCGCTGTTAGCTTCAGGACATGAACATACAAATGGAAAGATATTAGAGGGAACATCTCAGAGTGCGGTCCCTTTAATCTGAGAGATTACATATGTTGAAAGCGATCCTACGGGCAATACTGGTACATGGATAAATCAACATCACGATGCCAATACCACAGAGCTCTAATATCTTATGTAGTGGTAGTGGTAGACGTAGCAGCAATAATGATAGTGTAATTAATCGGGGAAATCTAATAGTATTCTAAGTGGTAGCAGCAGCAACGTTAAGTGTAGTTGTAACAGTTGCTGCAGCATTAGTAGTAACGATTGGTGTGGTCACTGTAGAAGAAGATATAAGTTCAGGAGTAAAGTAAACAAGCAATTAGTTGTATTAGTTTGGACTGATGTAATTGTAAATTAATTAGTAGTAATAGTAGTATAGTAGATTGACAATCACGAAGATACAGACTTTCATTAATTAATGGATGCTCACGCGGAATAAAAGAATGGAAATGGCAGGACAAAATCACTAACATGGAATTATGGAAATGAACCAGTCAAATACCAGTGGATAAAGAGATACAGCGAAGACGATGGCGATGGATAGGACACACACTACAGAAGCCAACTGAGAGTATTACACAACAGGCCCTTTTTTGGAATCCCCAGGGGAAAAGACAAAGAGGAAGACCAAGGAATTCTTGGAGAAGACAGATAGAAGCAGAGATGGAGATGATGGGGAAGACATGGAATGATCTTAAAAGAATGGCAAAAAACAGAACGACTTGGAAAGTGTTTGTTGAAGACCTATGCTCCACTGGGAGCTAAAAAGGTAGAAGAAGAAGAATAGTAGTATAGGAGGTTAATGTTTTTGTGGTAATAGAAAGAGTAATATCAGTAGTATACGATTAATAGGGGTTGAATTATTTATAGCATTAACTTATTTAACTGTAGAAGCAGTAGTATAGTAGTAGTAATAATAGTAGTAGAAATAGATATATGATCAATAACAATTTGCTGTGTAGTATTAATTAATATAAGTAGTGGTAGTTGTAGTAGTAGATCATTTTAGATGTAGAACAATGAGATACAGAAAAGGTAAGGAAGAAAAAACATTTTTAAACGACTAAAATGAAGCAGAATCAAGTTGCAGCGAAGAGACAAAATTGAGGGAACAAATAAGTGCACAGAAAGAGACAAAAGAATTTCTTTTAAATAAACATATCTACAGGAATATTAAAAAAAAACATAAATTTATGTTTGTTCAGTAAAAGTGAATTCATCACAATACACATCATCTGAGTGTGTTTTTATTGTTTTGAGGGACAGTCTACAGGGACAGTGCCTGTTATCATTTTCATTTCTGACTTAAGCACAAGGAAGATCATGGGATAGCATATGAAAGAGATAGTCAGGATGATAAAGAACAGATGGTTTCAGAAAGTTGATTAATATTTCAATGAATGTAACATTTGATAAGTGTTTTTTTTTTCTTCCCAACACAGGCAGATAATTACAACTGGCTTGGCTTAATTACATTTTTAACTTCCAGGTTTTACATTAACATTTACTCGTCCGTTTTCGATAGGGCTAGGTATTCTATCTAATGTGTTCTGTAATTTTGTTCTACCTGCAACTAAAACAGCCACAGCTTTTAATGGGATTCGAACCAAGTAGCTTTGACTGTGAGGTTACCATTTTGCCTCAACGCTACAGCGAGCACTACGATGTATTAAATCATAACAGCTGGAGGCAAAGAAAAATGTTAAGCAAACCAAACAATATATACAAACCAGTATTCTTTTCAGAGCTTTATTTCTATACATCAGATCTGGACCATTGATACAGGAAAAAAAAAGAAAAATAACCTCTACTGAGATGAAATCTGTTAGACGAATAACTGGAAACAGTCTCAGGGATAAGATCAGAAATGAAGAACTGAGAAAAAAGGTAGGAATAACCCCAGCCATAGAATATATAAAGAAACAACAGATAAAATGGTCTTTGCAAATGTGATAAGGCAGAGAGATCAAAACACAACGAGCCTTCAATAAACTTTGCGAGAACACCAGACAAAAAGGCCGACAACGAAAAAGATGGATTGACTGAATATTATAGAAACTAGGTAACATGACAGCAGCAGTGGTGAACAGAAGAGCAAAAGACCGCAAATTATATCACTCCTCGACGCTGAAAGACAACTGAGGAAAGAAATAAGAAGATGTATTCTTTTTTTTCTTGGAGGAAAAAAAAAATCAGC
>JAVIAB010000051.1:127936202-128143702 GCA_032433765.1 Megaustenia siamemsis | reverse complement strand
TAAGTCACGTTTAAAGCTGGGAGAGAAGGATATCCATTGATGCTGTTTCATTTCTGTAGCAAATTCTCTGAACTATCTCCTGATATTGTTAGTAAGAATGAGTGTCGTCCCTTGCAAGCACCGATATTTCTGTACAAAGTTTGACATCATTGTCATATATATTTTTGGGGGTTTTCAATTTTGCTAAAACTGATGGGCGTGGAGTTTCTTTATTGTGTCAATTTCGTTCTACGTACAGCATGGGATATGACATTGCTCAGGCTCCCAGTCTCCCTGTAGTTATTTTGAATGAGGCTTAATTTGGAAGAAGCTAGATAATAGAATAATTGTGAAATGCAGGTTCAATGTCCCAATGTGCATGTATTCGAAACGAACGAGTCGAACCATCTGCAAGAATGTGCACCTGTCTAGCATAGATGGGAAATTACAGCAGAAAGGCAACACATTAAGCTTGTTAGTTCCTGATATAAATACTTCAGATAGACGTACTATCGAGCAATGATTACTTTAGTTAGCGCCATTTATGAAAAGGCAAGTTTAGCGATCAGATCAGAGCTTCTCTAATAAGTTTATTTTGGAATCTCTGTAGCAGATAAAATCTAAGTAGCATCTTTTAGTATCTTTATAGAGTCTTTTTTTGTCGTATTTAATAGTTTTGGAACCTAAAGCTGTATATATAGGATTGACCTATCATGTGTTACACATTAAAAAATATACTTCATCTAAAGTCGGATAAGTGCAAGTTCAATGTGTGCACCAATAACAGTGTAGATAAAGAACACATTCTTAAAGAATGCAAATAACTGTAATGATATTAAACTGCTAAATAAATATGGACTAGATATGCATATATATAAAAAAGACTAAAACTATGATCATAAACAAAGAAAACTCTGAAAACCCACAAGTGGATATCAAAATTGATGGAATAGACATGGAGGCTGTTCAGAACTATAACTACCTTGGACATACTATAACCAGGGATGGAAAATGTACAACTGAAATAAACAAAAGAATAGGATTGGCAAAAAGTAATGTTAATGTCATGAAGAACATACTAACATCAAAACAAATAACATCAGGGCTAAAACTAAGAATAGCAAAATGTTATGTCTTGTCAACATTCATATATGGTGCAGAAACATGGACATTAGACAAGAAAACAGAACAGAGAATTGAAATCTTAGAAATGTTGATATATAGAAGAATAGGTAGAATTGGATGGAAGGAAAAGAAAACAAACGATGAAGTCTTAAAACAACTAAAAATGAAAAGAGAACTACTAAACATAATTCAAGCAAGACAAATGCGATTTTTTGGGCCATGTTAAAAGACACAACAGCCTACTAAAAGTAATCCTGGAGGGAAAATGCAAGATAAAAGTGGCAGAAGCAGATCAAGACTAACATGGACGAGTAACATCACAAGATGGACAAACCAGCCTATGACAACCTGCACCATCAAAGCAAGAGACGAGTAGAATGGCACTCCATGGTAGCCAACCTTTGTTGTGGAGGTGGCACACGATGATGATGATGAAATTAATATGAATATCTGTCTATTGAAAATTAAATTAAAATGCGCATACATTGAGTGTTTTGGACGATTTTACTCATCACAAAAGGGTGCAGAAAATATCTACAAATTTTACTACAGAATAATATTTATCATTCCATTTCCATTAACCAATTTCCAACGTTACCAGCACGTTCATCTATGATCGATCTCAAATAACAACTTATCCTCTGACCACATAACACTTTATTGTTATTATTTATGTCATCATGTGTCGTGCCTCTCTATAACTCACTTCTTATAATGTTATTGAAAGTTTTGTTGATTTTGAGCTTCGCAGCCGAAATGTCTATCTTCGCTGCACTTTACATTACTTGTTCAAGTTGATTTTGCTTATTCATAACTTCTCGCCTTATAATTCGTTTTTCCAAGTGTTTATTATTCGTTAAAGTGTGGACACGTTTTTCCATTTGTTTTAACTCTTGTGATCATCTACCTTATCCCTGTTAGAACTTGGCTTCCATTATTAGCTACTCAGAAGTCTTCTCTGTTCTAAATTGTCAGGGTCTACAGCAGTCAGTCCCAGCTCGTCTCTGATAAGTTGCATCCATCTTTTTATTGTTCTTCTTCCCTCTCTTAAAAACAGGGCCATGCCCTCCATTATAATCTATTCTAGAGAATCATGTCGCCTTATGAGCCCAAAATAGTTTAATTCCCATTCTATTTTGTTGTTCTTCTTTAGCAAACCGTTTCCTGAAGACAAAAAATTAAGTTGCTGCATTATGGATATGCTTAATCTTTTCTTAGCCCATTCTATTCTTAATATTCCACAGCAACGTTTGCAAGTATTTTTCAATAGATCTGTGGATAGGCGTCTCAGAGTTATATCAAGGTCTTTCTATCTTATTTATGTTCTTTGCGTGCTTATAGAGTTGACACTATTCATTAAGTGACGTATCGGTTGTTCCAATTAATAATTTTGTGTATGGTTTCTTGTGTTTGCCATATACCTTTAAAGGCACGTCATAACACTTCCATTGTCATATATTTGTTACATATTATCTTAATTTTTATGAAACATATTTTCTGTCTGGTTTTTGTGTTCCTGTTTGTGTCTTTCCACATTTTTTTTCCTACGACAACTGTGTGCATACAAACGGATCGACATTGAGAGAGAGAGAGAGAGAGAGAGAGAGAGAGTAGCGTGAAAGATTTTTAAAAGAGGTAACAAATCAAATGTGAGATATGAGAGAAAGAAACATCATCATAATCATCATTGAGTGCCTTCTCCGCAACGAAGGTTGGCTAAGAAACATCATCATAATCATCATTGAGTGCCTTCTCCGCAACGAAGGTTGGCTAAGAAACATCATCATAATCATCATTGAGTGCCTTCTCCGCAACGAAGGTTGGCTAAGAAACATAGATAACATATTTTAGTTAAGTGATGAAAAGAGATGGAACGATGGAGAGAAATAGCACAGAAAGAATAAATTGGTAATCGTAAGGAGATATATTTAACTTGAACAACAACCCACACTCCCCAGAAGCTCACACAACATGTACAGACACCACACACACACACACACACGTGCATGCAAATGCACGGCAAGATGCTAACACACGCGCAAACATATTAAACTGTAAAGATTAAAACAAAATAATGATTGAAAGATGCACCTATTTTATCTGACCTCTGATACGTCAGTGTCGATCCTACAGGAATGAGAATCTACAAGGGTAGGCTAGGTGGGTGTGCTACCATCTAGATAATGAAACAATCACTATGTCACACTTACAAGCTATTTAACATAACATTACCATACACTGTCTGAGAAGGCTGTAACAATGAGTCATCATTTCAAGTTATCAAGCATATATATTATACGTGTTTCAGAATGTCTGTCATACACATTCTGTTTTGCTAGGTACAGCTGATCTTTTGGTCAAATTGTGTTTTTATTGAGTTAACGGAAATAATTACTTGAGCAGAAGAATTGAAACATATAAGCCATAATGAAATCACTAGCTCTTTGCTACATCAGTCATAATGTATTGGAGAGCGCTGCTTACAGCTTAATTTAGCATGAGAGTTATTTGTTATGCTGGATTATAAAAGAAAAAAAAATATCACAGACACTATCCACCGATGATCCACCTCTAATTCTTTAAAACTATGCACATCATCTTCATGTGGATGCAATGCATTCATACACTTATGCACCTTTGGATAAAATTACATTATTTCTTTTTCTGAATCATGGTTACAGCGTCTTTGATTAATTTTCCGTTGTTGGTAAAAATGCCAGGTCCGTGTACTCTCTCACTTGATTGAGCATTTTGCCGATGATTGAGAATATAGCTCTGAGTTGGAATGTGAATTATTATTATTATTTCACTATGTTCGTGAGTTATCTTCATGGCTAAAGTCTTGGAATGTAGAACCGAGACAGTTGATACGGTGCCGGAGTTCATCCTTCTTGGAATAAAACAAAGCTTTGGTCGTCAGCAAAAAACAAAAAGGAACTTATTTATATCTTCTGTTTCTGGATTAGCAGTTTTGGTGAATGTATCCATGTAGATAGTACAGTATGATAGATTGTAATGACAGTACACGCTCTTGTCTTAAACCGGTTGTTGCTGGGATCCAGTTTGTTGTCTACAGTATTTGGATTTTCACTTTCTTCATACAATGCTCTAATGTTATCTAATGGCTGTCTTTTCGCTATTTCTTTCTGTACCTTCCGAATAATCATCAGGATATGAACTAAAAACAGTAGATCAAACTTGTGACAATGCAACATCAGAAAATGAACCAGAAACAGTAGATCAAACTTGTGACAATGCAACATCAGAAAATGAACCAGAAACTGTAGATCAAACGTGTGACAATGCAACATCAGAAAATGAACTAGAAACAGTAGATCAAACGTGTGACAACGCAACATCAGAAAATGAACTAGAAACAGTAGATCAAACTTGTGACAATGGAACATCAGAAAATGAACTAGAAACAGTAGATCAAACTTGTAACAATGCAACATCAGAAAATGAACCAGAAACAGTAGATCAAACGTGTGACAATGCAACATCAGAGAATGAACTAGAAACAGTAGATCAAACTTGTGACAATGGAACATCAGAAAATGAACTTGAAACAGTAGATCAAACTTGTGACAATGGAACATCAGAAAATGAACTTGAAACAGTAGATCAAACTTGTGACAATGGAACATTAGAAAATGAACCAGAAAGAGTAGATCAAACTTGTAACAACGAAACATTAAGACATTCAATATAAATATAACTTCTGTTCATATCAAAGTTGCATCATAGATCTTTTATATGGTTTAGTTAAACGGCTGAGTTACCAAACAGTTTCTTGTATTACTTTAATCATTGTAACATAAATGTGAAGTGTTTCTCTGACATGTGCTCTCAAGTCTGAAATGATTCAACAATTAACATATAATTAAAATACAAAATATGCTTTTTTGTATTGAACGTGATGAACCTCATAAAACCAACTAAATATCATAGGTAAATAGGGCACAAGGACATCACGCAAACCGTGGATTCATAACGGGAATGAGTCATAGCTAGAAATGTTTCAATTGCTATCTTCACAATCGTGTCAGCTGGCGTCTTTCGATCGATGATTGGCTACAATGAGTTCCTGTCATCGATTATCTCTTGCCTCAGGGGTAATTTTATCAGACTGATATTTGTCCATCTTATGAAGTTTTTCCCTTACACGTTGTTATTCTTCTGTGTTTCTTTGTCGAGGATACCCCATTTTTTGCTAACTAGATAAATATATAGTGTTTCGCGTTCTATACACTAATAACAGAGCTGCAGTCATTTCAGAAAAATTTATCATCCATACTAATATTTAATAGAAGCAAACTGTGCAACACTTTCAGTGTTGCCTGCTGCTGTATATTTTCATTAATGCTTTGTTGGTGAGAGTCATAAATAAATAACAAGAACAAATATACTGCAACTACTGCATGTGTTTTGTTAGTAGATGAATCGTCCATGCTAATGAAAACAAACAAAAAACAACAAGAAAGAACATAAAAAAAGATATCCATTTAACAATAATAGGAAAAATTGTTTATTGTTCTGTTATTTAACTTATTTAACAAATAGAGAAACAAGCACTGAGTATTGATAATAGACATCCTGGATCCGTTGTGTTAAGAGAGAAATCAACAGTAAACGAAAGCGAGAAAGGCACAAAACAGAGTTTTAACTTGCTCCCGCTTGAAATAAGAATTAGCAGCAGAAAAACTGTCGGTAAAAAATGAATTCTTTACGTCTGAGAATAAGTGTAGTTTAGCAGGTGATTCAAGTTCACTGATAAATTCTTCTACTTATATAATAATAATTCTACACCAATTATAAAGACATAAAATAAACCATTTTAAAACCACGCCTCTCATGTTCTCGCTTATATCTGCAAGCTTCTAGCTTTCTATCTCGACAAGGTAACGTTTTCTTAAATTTAACAACATGGTGAGTCTTTAGACGATGATGTCTTAAATCAACTAAAAATGAAAAGAGAACTACTAAATACAATTCAAATAAGACAAATGCGATTTTTGGGCCATGTTAAAAGACACAACAACATACTAAAAGTAATATTGGAGGGAAAAATACAAGATAAAAGAGGCAGAGGCAGAACAAGACTAACATGGGCGAGTAACATCAACAGATGGACAAGTCAGCCTATGACAACCTGTACCATCAATGCCAGAGAGAGAGCAGAATGGCGCTCCATGGTAGCCAACCTTCGTTACAGAGATGACTCTCGATGAAGATGAGTCTCTCCTATAATAATGTAAACAAATAATAATAATAACCCAGCTTGTTTACAGTATATGCGCAGCCAATTCTCCCGTTAATGCTTTGATATGCAGTCCAATTTGTTTACTGCATTTGAGCTGTGTTTATATTATTTTTTTTTTATGTGTCTATGTTAAAGGAACGGTTGATAATGCGTCCTGTCTACTACAAATTCTAAATCTTCCAGCGCAAGTCCCATATTTCCATTAGGAAAATTATTTGTTACCCGCCTCATCTCACAGCCCTGTCTATAACAGTCAAGAAATATATGGTTGATAGGAGAAGTGTTTGTCGTACTTTAACTTCCTTCTGAATGAATGAAGCACTTTAGCTGACTCTGCATGTACGTGTAATGTGCAGGCTGTAACTGCTATATATTTTCTTGTTACTGTTATATGTTATTAGGAAGTTATTTGTTCTCATGATGTTATATGTTCTTATGATTTCCCACACGGTGTCTTCATGAATACTTTCAGTATTAGCAAAATGCTAATAATTGTTTTCCTATAATTCTTTGAGAATCATAGAACGTCTATGAGATTTACAATTTGCGTGTTGGCTTGACGATAAAGTCAACGTGTGTCCAACCCTGCTTGTCTCTACCATTTAGTTAACCCAGATTAAAATAAATAGGTACCTGACTCGATTATTTTAAGAAGGTGTTAGAAGCGATAACGGACAATAACCCTTTCACCTTCAGATGTTATGGTCCGTCCAGTGAAATTGAAAATTCTCAATCCAACGACACAATAAGGCACATCATATTAGCAAAGTTAGGACAGAGAGAGAGAGAGACAGAGAGGGAGAGAGATGTAAAAGATAGAACGATACTTTCTAAATCACACCAATCAAGTTAGATATATTAGTCATGAAGACATAGTTTAGTTCAGAAGTATTCCAAAGTTAGATTTTTTTGGTTTATACATTGTTGTTTCCCAGAGATGTATATAGTTAGTTGATCGCAATGATTGTGTAGTATGCCAGTAAGTAGATAAAGCGATCAAGAACTTAAAATATAGAAATGTTCTAAAATGTAAACCCCTAAATTATTCCCGTGTGTTACCGGGGATTCATTATGAGGGAAGTAAAGAATAGTGACACTGTGACCTTCCAGGCATGTCGTAAGAGGCGACTAAGGAGATGGATTGATGGCTTGACAAGCTGTCATTGTAAAAAGTGTTGTTATGGAAACAGAACCATAGATTTTAGAAGCAGTGATCTCTGCAATATGTGCCATTTTGGCACGCAAGGTTTATGTTTTTGAGATTGTGGTTCTGCCCTATGTGCCGTCTTCGGCTCGAAAGGTTAATAGATAGATAGATAGATAGATAGATAGATAGATAGATAGATAGATAGATAGATAGATAGATAGATAGATAGATAGATAGATAGATAGATAGATAGATAGATAGATAGATAGATAGATAGATAGATAGATAGATAGATAGATAGATAGATAGATAGATAGATAGATAGATAGATAGATAGATAGATAGATAGATAGATAGATAGATAGATAGATAAGATAGATAAGATAGATAAGATAAGATAGATAGATAGACAAGATAGATAAGATAGATAAGATAAGATAGATAAGATAGATAAGATAGATAAGATAGATTAGATAGATTAGATAGATTAGATAGATTAGATAGATAGATAGATAGATAGATAGATAGATAGATAGATAGATAGATAGATAGATAGATAGATAGATAGATAGATAGATAGATAGATAGATAGATAGATAGATAGATAGATAGATAGATAGATAGATACTATCAGAATTGTATAAGAGGACGATCTAATAAAGTTGAATTACTCATATATCATGGTCAGGGGGACTGGTTGGTCTCGAGGCAAGACGCCGGCCTCGAGACAGAGAGGTTGTGGGTTCAAATCCCGGCTGCACCGGTTGGGATTTTTATTTATGATTTCTCTCTGCGGCAACCACCCCTGGTCTCAGCAGCGAGGCCCAGCTTGACACGTCTATTACTCATCGACGGAAAAAACAAATATGAGTACCTCCGAAGTCGTAGTTATCAGCCTGTGTGGCGAGGGACCCCCGTGCACACGGCTGGCTGCCAGGGAAAAATGAATTAACACGCAAAATTCAGTTCCTAGTCTCTAGGGACTTCGTCAGAGGTAAAAGCTGGCGAACGAAAAAAAAATATATCATTATCAGTACATATTTTTTTCACAAGTGTTAATGGCAAGTGCAATGTGAGGCGCTGTATTGTAATGTATGCGTAACCACCATGAAAATACAACGTGCAGTAACACGTTTGGCCTCATACTTTCATTTGAAAGTGTAATATTGAATTAAGTACATGGACTTTGTGCGGTCTTGCGGAATAAATAAGCAGCCAAGATAGTCGACTGAGTTTTGGTGATATTTCTTCTTTGCCGAGGTAGCCTTCAACTCAGTACTTTATGCAATGCGATTGGAAAAAAAAACAATTATAAGCAAATATAGATAATTGGTACATGTGTCTGTAGCTAAAAAAAAATTATAAAAATTACTTTTCATAAATAAATCAATTTTAATTTCCCAAAGAAAGAGAAGGGACTATGTTATTGGAAAACAAATAATATCTATATATTTCAAGTGCATAGTGTTATAAACACATTTTCCAAGCCATAGTGTTTTAAATACATTTATTATTTACAAAATATATTACCATATATATGTGTGTATACTATCAATAAAGTTTTATGCCGATCACGGTAGATCTTTAGAATGCTTAGACACAACAATCACAAAAGGACTGGCAATTGCTTTGTTCTTTAAAACTTTGATTGGGACACTTTAAGTCGATATTATGCTCTTTCAATGTTCGTCGACACACCTTACAAAATATTAGGAGAAGGAATAGAATGATAGGTTGGGTAGCTGTCACGTTGAGGGTAGAGGCCAGGGCGGGGGGGGGGGGGGGGGAAGAGAGAGAAGGTAGGAAAATAAATAATGTTGCCGCAAACACCAAAGACATGCATTAAGGATAGTTATTTTTTAAAACCGCCAAACATTTCTTATGTGCGCTTATATTACAGGCGCCGCTATTAAAACAATTCACTGAATGAAAAAAGTGATATCCGAACGTTGTATTCTGCAAACATCTGCATCTATGTGCATAGCCTGCTAGTCTCATGCTTTGTACCTCCAATTACGCCACTGTCACCTATGCTACTCCCCCCCCCCCAACAGGAAAATTCAGTCTACTCCATAGTCTATATGACCCCCGGTGAGAAACACTACAGTAGTATAGCAGGGTCCATTTGGATATTATTTGGCCCGTAAATTAACAAAGATATATAGTGTGGTGCGCAGCGCACCACATGTACACGAGAGACAGGGGGAGTTAACCGTGATCTTTCGTGTCGGTGACCCTGGAAGTGACCTGTTTATGTTTGGTGTGTCTGACTTTGGAGTTCTTGATGTACTTAATCGATAGTGATAGGTTAGTAGATTATACAACATCAATGAAAAACAATCAATATAAAACAAAAGACAAAAGATATATTTTATTCTTTTATTATCTCAATAGGTGTATAACATACAGTGGATATAATATAACATTACAAAAATATTCAGTACATTGAGTAAATATATTGTACAAGTATAACATTTATTTATAGCTATGTAGTTGGGTGTCTGCTTAGCTCTATGTCATAAATGAATCATACGGGGTGAAACTGTTAGAGGTTGCTGGGTAGTCTAAACTGGTAGTGTAAAGAGTTAAATATCTAGAGGTGTAGTCGAGATATAATCATCAGCTACCTTTCTTTTTATATAGAAATAGGAAAGAGCTTTTCTTTTTTGACTGTAGGAAAATATGGAATTATTTAAGACTTTGAAACCTACATTTTTCCCACCTTTAGCCTTTTGCGTGGCGAGAACCTCTAAAAACATATCTTTATCTAATTTGTTGTGTTGCTTACTTAGCCCTTTACAACTGATTTTATCGTAATCCCCACTGCAATGGTACGTCTTACTACATAAACTAACAAGAGCTGTCCCTTCGTACTCTAATTTAAAAAGACCGGGCGTTCGTTTGGTGTATGCTTTAACACCCTTACAGTTTATACAGTCTGTTTTGCTAACATGCTCATCGCAAAACTCGGCGGGAAACCAGTCTTTATATACGCTATTAAACTCATCCCGCAGCCCTGACTTAACTATATCCTCCAACTTAGGTGCACTTAAAGCCAAGTATAAACTATCAGTATCTGTTTCACATAACTGAAAGTTAGACCTATCCACAAACTTATCTAAGAACTCAAAATAAAAATCTAACATACGAAGTTTTGCATATTGATAGACGTAGAAACCGATTTGTAGGGGCAAGTCCCAAACAGTTTTCTTTTTCTCCATCTCAATTTCAAAAAGATCCTCCCCTATTTCAGTCATCTTTTTAAACCGGGAACTATTTATCATTTTCGATATCTCATCCCCTTGAACATACGAGACAGCGTTATGATTGGCCTTATTGGTTAGAGTCTTCCCATAGGCTGAGTTTCCTAAGAGCTTCATCGTATCACTTACTATAGATTGATTTTCGTCTAGATCACCAGCCCGCCTAGCGTCAGAAACCATTTCTCCAAACTTTTTAAAACAACTAGACGGTTGATATTCTATCACTTGATAAATTTTTGTTACCTCCGATCCGTGGTCTAAATACCATTTTAACAGTGGTGTTGCCAACAAAATTTTTTCCCCGACATAACTACCGATTAGAGTGCGACGAGGGGTTGACAACAAGTTATGTTTGAGGACATATTCACCCATAAACGGTCCGATATCATCACGCGTGATGTCAATATTTTTTTAAAACTGGAGTCATCTCACTGAAATGTTCCTTCGGGCGGTCGGGGACGTGTAGATCACATTCCACTAAACCAAAACATGTCCCATCTGAAACAGAAGTCAGAATCTGTTTATCACTGAGAGGAAGCCCTTCTTTAGAGTAAGAGGGTCTAGCTCGAATTTGGTTTTAGAAAGGAAAGCCCTAATGCTTGTGTCAGACTTTTTCAGAGCCTGCCACTCACATTCCCACATAACTTCTACTAGGACTTTGACCTCCTCAGTTAGATAGGTGTGTATCTCACATGTTTTTTCAAACAGCTCGAACAAGGGCTTATTATTAACAGGGTTTCTATCTTTACCTTTGGTGAGGGGGCAGTCTTTGTGACCATGGTACAAACAACCATGAAAATTATAGCCTCTTCTATTGGATTTATCCCACCCATCCACAGGGATATTTCTATCACCTAACCGAAACTCCCTCCCATTAAACCGAGTTTTCAACTCCACCCCTTTCTGGTGGGCGACCCACGTTAGCCACTCTCTACTTTGTTGGACATAATAGTTATCTTTTTCGACCCTAAATCCGGTCTCCATTCTTCTAATAATTGGGTAATCTGTTGGCATTGGGTTCATCAGAGCCCAAAGATACAACGCGTTGGCATCGTACCCTTGGATGGATTTGACCAGCTTTCCTCCCATAATAAACGTTTTGCCTACCTCGTGATACCTATGAAAAATTATAGAGGGACCTCCAACGATATTATCTCTAATCATTGTGTGTAGACTAGCCTGTTTGCTCGAACATAAACTAAACATTACACCCCTATCAACGGTCTTAAAAAGATACTTTAAACAAACACCCGGAACCGAAATGGCGTCTTTAAAACAGTCCACACCCCGCTCCCCATAAAAACGAACCTGCTGCTCCAAGGCTTCTAAGAATGGAACTACATCTTTGTTATTATACCAAATCAAAAAGTCCTTAAGGGTCGTCATCTTATTGTCCTTCCAGACCTTTTTACACAGAGCGTACTCCTCCTTGGAAATGTTGGCATTTTTTAATGACGAATAAAACGTTTCGTGTGGGGGTAACTCCGTCTCATTCAACTTGTCTAAATCCGTTATGTACTCGTAACAGAAAACACCCTTTGTCTCCTCTACTTTATAAGCTGCCAAGTACTTGCTGTAGCTAAACCCAGGGGCTAGATAGTTTACTATATCTAAGAATTTTAGATTCTGTGTTGCAATACACATGAAGTTATTGTTTCTTTTAATTATAAACTTGAACGGTTTTCTACTTTGTAGTCTTCGTCCATTTTATCTTCCTCTTCTTCTTCCTCTTCCATACTATCACCTTCTTCGTCCACTTGTGGAGTGACATCCATGAAGTGCTTTATTAAATAAGGTTTAATAACGTTGACGTCATACTTCCCCGAGTTAAACCCTATCACTGGAAGCTCTTTTAAATACTCATCAAACTTAGCTATTAGCTTGTCTTTATTCAGATCATGGAGTTGAGTAAAATGCTTTCAAACTGAGCTCGCAACAACGAGTATGCCTTATCAGCGATACCAGTGAGATAATCAACCATCTGACTAACTAAAATTTGTGGGTCACCCTTGGTTATGAAGCATTTTGGGGCCTCCCACCCGGGGACATTTGACGCTATAGAGCAGGAAAGGGGCACGTGTTTACCTACAAAGGTAGTCGAGTGCGTCTCTTTGGGAACATTCCTACTATCAAAGTAACATTCATAATCGAATGTCGCCATGAATGGGTAAATAAAGCACTCTGGAGTACTTATCCCTTCAGCGCTGATCGCGTCCCATACACTTTCAGGTGAAGAGTAAACACCACCTTTATATGTCTCTACAGCCATATCCCCATTACAAGTTTTTTCGTGCCTATCCATACGCCCAAACTTTTTCCACAATTTCCCACATTTTCCACAAGAAAAGCTTTTACTAACCCTAGAAAGATCGTTTATATAAAAGAAGTGGTTTTTGTAAAGTAAAAGACGGAGAGTTTCACTATAACTACTGCCGCTTCTCAGGACAATACGCAAGGCTTGCTCAGAATCAAACTAAAAAATATCTATATTTATTGCAAAGCAATTTTCTAAAAGAGGCATTTCAGCAAGAGTTACACCGGGAAAGTTACTTAACATTAGAGAGGGGTTAAACTGTTTGAAAAGTAGTCTCGAAGCCTTCCTAACATTATTAAGTGGAGTCCCTCGGTGGATAGCTAGACAACGGAAGAAGCAGAGATTATCATTGTAAACTTTAGAATTGGAGTCGTTTTGAATGGTATTAATACCATGGTTCGATGCAATGTATGTTGGGATATCTATCAGACACCCTATAGGATAATCTTGAAGTTTATAAACATAAACACTCGTACTGACTAATGCTTCTAAGGTATATTTGGTTGTCTCCCTGTTTTTATTTGCATACCCTAATATATCACTTTCATTTAATCGATCAACAAATGTTTCAAAATCATGTCTGTTGTTAACTAACAAGGGTTTGTCTAACCTTGTCGCATTATTCGAGCTGGCGTGAAAGTAACGCAATCCCTGTGTCTCCCTATGTCTTAAAACTAGGTGATGACTATAATTCACCTTGAAACGCTTTTTCTGGGCTAGAAAAATTGGGTTTACAAGGGTCTTCCAATATATAGGAGTATCAGGCTGATGAAATATAGTGTACGTGTCCAGGTATTTGGTCCTACGGTCATGTGTTCGAATAGCTAACCAGTTGTTCTTATATATCTTTCTAATATCTTGAGGTAACTTATTTAATGAGTCTGCTTCATTAATAAGTCTTGGTCTCTTTGAGGGTTTTTGAGTCGAACTCTTTACTGCCCGCTTGCGTGAGGTTGTCGATACCAGGGGGCCTGGTAGTGTTGATGGTGTTGAGGTGTCCACAGCTATGTCACGGCTAGCAAGATGTATTTGTAGGTGGCTTGCCCCAGTAAAGCTTTGTTGGCAGATATGGCAGATATGTGGGGTAACACTGATCTCTTTTGAAGGTACATGATCTGTTGACACAGGAGTTGGTGATGCAGGAACTACTGAGGTAAGAGATACATGATGCTCTGTCTTGATATGTCTGGCAAGGCTGTCTACTCTTGTATATACTCGTTCACAAACATCACATTTGTATTCCTGACGCCCATGTACACTAGCAACATGTCGTTTCACGATCCGGCTCCGGGTGAAAGTTTTGGAGCAGAGGTGACAAGTGTTAGACATCTGTAGAAAAGAAATTGAAACATTACAAGAAAAGAAAACAAGAAAAGTAAACAACGAGATACACAAACTATCGAAATTAGGTTACAAAAGTAACACGTAGTCTCAATCAAAGTAATCCGTAATTTCAAAAGTTGTTTTTATGTAAATTCTTGATACGGGGATGCTTAATATAAAGTTTGGGGTATGTCTAGATTATAAATTTACTATTTTTAACAGTTTCATGGGCGTAACCGCCAAAAATGGGTACGGGGGTAGTAATTTCAAAAGTTGTTTTTATGTAAATTCTTGATATGGGGATGCTTAATATAAAGTTTGGGGTATGTCTAGATGTTAAATTTACTATTTTTAACAGTTTCATGGGCGTAACCGCCAAAAATGGGTACGGGGGTAGTAATTTCAAAAGTTGTTTTTATGTAAATTCTTGATAAGGGGATGCTTAATATAAAGTTTGGGGTATGTCTAGATGTTAAATTTACTATTTTTAACAGTTTCATGGGCGTAACCCTCATAAAGGGTCAAGGGGCGTAACAACCATAAAAGTGACTTTTAAGTAAATTTTTGTTATGGGGATGTCTAATGTAAAGTTTGGAGTAACCCTAGAGTGTAAATTTACCATTTCTAACAGTTTCATTGGCGTACCCTTCATAAAGGGTCAAGGGGCGTAACTATCATAAAATTGCCTGGTATTGCATCATAGGTCAAAATCTATTTTTAGAAACTCCACAGGCATCGCGTCAGCGGTCAAAAGCTATTTTTAGTAACACTTCCGGTATTGCATCAGCGGTCAGTTCTATTTTTAGTAACACTTCCGGTGATTCTGGCATGTATATAACGCAACTGTGAAGCTTGTAATCAGACTTTCGCTTACAGTTGTTGACGACGGATGTGTCTCGTACTTTCAAACACATAAAAAGTAAGTGGTATCTTAGTTCTTTAATATTATAGTATGTTACTTTAGTAACCTATTTTCGATAAGTTGGTTGTTTAGTATCTACGTGGTATTTTAGTAACCTATTTTCGATAAGTTGGTTGTTTAGTATCCACGTGTTACTTTTGTAACCTAATTTCGATAGTTTGTGTATCTCGTTGTTTACTTTTCTTGTTTTCTTTTCTTGTAATGTTTCAATTTCTTTTCTACATATGTCTAACACTTGTCATCTCTGCTCCAAAACTTTCACCCGGAGCCGGATCGTGAAACGACATGTTGCTAGTGTACATGGGCGTCAGGAATACAAATGTGATGTTTGTGAACGAGTATATACAAGAGTAGACAGCCTTGCAGACATATCAAGACAGAGCATCCTGTATCTCTTACCTCAGTAGTTCCTGCATCACCAACTCCTGTGTCAACAGATCATGTACCTTCAAAAGAGATCAGTGTTACCCCACATATCTGCCATATCTGCCAACAAAGCTTTACTGGGGCAAGCCACCTACAAATACATCTTGCTAGCCGTGACATAGCTGTGGACACCTCAACACCATCAACACTACCAGGCCCCTGGTATCGACAACCTCACGCAAGCGGGCAGTAAAGAGTTCGACTCAAAAACCCTCAAAGAGACCAAGACTTATTAATGAAGCAGACTCATTAAATAAGTTACCTCAAGATATTAGAAAGATATATAAGAACAACTGGTTAGCTATTCGAACACACGACCGTAGGACCAAATACCTGGACACGTACACTATATTTCATCAGCCTGATACTCCTATATATTGGAAGACCCTTGTAAACCCAATTTTTCTAGCCCAGAAAAAGCGTTTCAAGGTGAATTATAGTCATCATCTAGTTTTAAGACATAGGGAGACACAGGGATTGCGTTACTTTCACGCCAGCTCGAATAATGCGACAGGGTTAGACAAACCCTTGTTAGTTAACAACAGACATGATTTTGAAACATTTGTTGATAGATTAAATGAAAGTGATATATTAGGGTATGCAAATAAAAACAGGGAGACAACCAAATATACCTTAGAAGCATTAGTCAGTACGAGTGTTTATGTTTATAAACTTCAAGATTATCCTATAGGGTGTCTGATAGATATCCCAACATACATTGCATCGAACCATGGTATTAATACCATTCAAAACGACTCCAATTCTAAAGTTTACAATGATAATCTCTGCTTCTTCCGTTGTCTAGCTATCCATCGAGGGACTCCACTTAATAATGTTAGGAAGGCTTCGAGACTACTTTTCAAACAGTTTAACCCCTCTCTAATGTTAAGTAACTTTCCCGGTGTAACTCTTGCTGAAATGCCTCTTTTAGAAAATTGCTTTGCAATAAATATAGATATTTTTTAGTTTGATTCTGAGCAAGCCTTGCGTATTGTCCTGAGAAGCGGCAGTAGTTATAGTGAAACTCTCCGTCTTTTACTTTACAAAAACCACTTCTTTTATATAAACGATCTTTCTAGGGCTAGTAAAAGCTTTTCTTGTGGAAAATGTGGGAAATTGTGGAAAAAGTTTGGGCGTATGGATAGGCACGAAAAAACTTGTAATGGGGATATGGCTGTAGAGACATATAAAGGTGGTATTTACTCTTCACCTGAAAGTGTATTGGACGCGATCAGCGCTGAAGGGGTTAAGTACTCCAGAGTGCTTTATTTACCCATTCATGGCGACATTCGATTATGAATGTTACTTTGATAGTAGGAATGTTCCCAAAGAGACGCACTCGACTACCTTTGTAGGTAAACACGTGCCCCTTTCCTGCTCTATAGCGTCAAATGTCCCCGGGTGGGAGGCCCCAAAATGCTTCATAACCAAGGGTGACCCACAAATTTTAGTTAGTCAGATGGTTGATTATCTCACTACTATCGCTGCTAAGGCATACTCGTTGTTGCGAGCTCAGTTTGAAAGCATTTTTACTCAACTCCATGATCTGAATAAAGACAAGCTAATAGCTAAGTTTGATGAGTATTTAAAAGAGCTTCCAGTGATAGGGTTTAACTCGGGGAAGTATGACGTCAACGTTATTAAACCTTATTTAATAAAGCACTTCATGGATGTCACTCCACAAGTGGACGAAGAAGGTGATAGTATGGAAGAGGAAGAAGAAGAGGAAGATAAAATGGACGAAGACTACAAAGTAGAAAAACCGTTCAAGTTTATAGTTAAAAGAAACAATAACTTCATGTGTATTGCAACACAGAATCTAAAATTCTTAGATATAGTAAACTATCTAGCCCCTGGGTTTAGCTACAGCAAGTACTTGGCAGCTTATAAAGTAGAGGAGACAAAGGGTGTTTTCTGTTACGAGTACATAACGGATTTAGACAAGTTGAATGAGACGGAGTTACCCCCACACGAAACGTTTTATTCGTCATTAAAAAATGCCAACATTTCCAAGGAGGAGTACGCTCTGTGTAAAAAGGTCTGGAAGGACAATAAGATGACGACCCTTAGGGACTTTTTGATTTGGTATAATAACAAAGATGTAGTTCCATTCTTAGAAGCCTTGGAGCAGCAGGTTCGTTTTTATGTGGAGCGGGTGTGGACTGTCTTAAAGACGCCATTTCGGTTCCGGGTGTTTGTTTAAAGTATCTTTTTAAGACCGTTGATAGGGGTGTAATGTTTAGTTTATGTTCCAAGCAAACAGGCTAGTCTACACACAATGATTAGAGATAATATCGTTGGAGGTCCCTCTATAATTTTTCATAGGTATCACGAGGTAGGCAAAACGTTTATTATGGGAGGAAAGCTGGTCAAATCCATCCAAGGTTACGATGCCAACGCGTTGTATCTTTGGGCTCTGATGAACCCAATGCCAACAGATTACCCAATTATTAGAAGAATGGAGACCGGGTTTAGGGTCGAAAAAGATAACTATTATGTCCAACAAAGTAGAGAGTGGCTAACGTGGGTCGCCCACCAGAAAGGGGTGGAGTTGAAAACTCGGTTTAATGGGAGGGAGTTTCGGTTAGGTGATAGAAATATCCCTGTGGATGGGTGGGATAAATCCAATAGAAGAGGCTATAATTTTCATGGTTGTTTGTACCATGGTCACAAAGACTGCCCCCTCACCAAAGGTAAAGATAGAAACCCTGTTAATAATAAGCCCTTGTTCGAGCTGTTTGAAAAAACATGTGAGATACACACCTATCTAACTGAGGAGGTCAAAGTCCTAGTAGAAGTTATGTGGGAATGTGAGTGGCGCTCTGAAAAAGTCTGACACAAGCATTAGGGCTTTCCTTTCTAAAACCATCCCTCGAGCTAGACCCTCTTACTCTAAAGAAGGGCTCCCTCTCAGTGATAAACAGATTCTGACTTCTGTTTCAGATGGGACATGTTTTGGTTTAGTGGAATGTGATCTACACGTCCCCGACCGCCTGAAGGAAAATTTCAGTGAGATGACTCCAATTTTCAAAAATATTGACATCACGCGTGATGATATCGGACCGTTTATGGGTGAATATGCCCTCAAACATAACTTGTTGTCAACCCCTCGTCGCACTCTAATCGGTAGTTATGTCGGGGAAAAAATTTTGTTGGCAACACCACTGTTAAAATGGTATTTAGACCACGGATTGGAGGTAACAAAAATTTATCAAGTGATAGAATATCAACCGTCTAGTTGTTTTAAAAAGTTTGGAGAAATGGTTTCTGACGCTAGGCGGGCTGGTGATCTAGACGAAAATCAATCTATAGTAAGTGATACGATGAAGCTCTTAGGAAACTCAGCCTATGGGAAGACTCTAACCAATAAGGCCAATCATAACGCTGTCTCGTATGTTCAAGGGGATGAGATATCGAAAATGATAAATAGTTCCCGGTTTAAAAAGATGACTGAAATAGGGGAGGATCTTTTTGAAATTGAGATGGAGAAAAAGAAAACTGTTTGGGACATGCCCCTACAAATCGGTTTCTACGTCTATCAATATGCAAAACTTCGTATGTTAGATTTTTATTTCGAGTTCTTAGATAAGTTTGTGGATAGGTCTAACTTTCAGTTATGTGAAACAGATACTGATAGTTTATACTTGGCTTTAAGTGCACCTAAGTTGGAGGATATAGTTAAGTCAGGGCTGCGGGATGAGTTTAATAGCGTATATAAAGACTGGTTTCCCGCCGAGTTTTGCGATGAGCATGTTAGCAAAACAGACTGTATAAACTGTAAGAGTGTTAAAGCATACACCAAACGAACGCCCGGTCTTTTTAAATTAGAGTACGAAGGGACAGCTCTTGTTAGTTTATGTAGTAAGACGTACCATTGCAGTGGGGATTACGATAAAATCAGTTGTAAAGGGCTAAGTAAGCAACACAACAAATTAGATAAAGATATGTTTTTAGAGGTTCTCGCCACGCAAAAGGCTAAAGGTGGGAAAAATGTAGGTTTCAAAGTCTTAAATAATTCCATATTTTCCTACAGTCAAACAAGAAATGCTCTTTCCTATTTCTATATAAAAAGAAAGGTAGCTGATGATAATGTCTCGACTACACCTCTAGATATTTAACTCTTTACACTACCAGTTTAGACTACCCAGCAACCTCTAACAGTTTCACCCCGTATGATTCATTTATGACATAGAGCTAAGCAGACACCCAACTACATAGCTATAAATAAATGTTATACTTGTACAATATATTTACTCAATGTACTGAATATTTTTGTAATATTATATTATATCCACTGTATGTTATACACCTATTGAGATAATGAAAGAATAAAATATATCTTTTGTCTTTTGTTTTATATTGATTGTTTTTCATTGATGTTGTATAATCTACTAACCTATCACTGTCGATTAAGTACATCAAGAACTCCAAAGTCAGACACACCAAACATAAACAGGTCACTTCCAGGGTCACCGACACGAAAGATCACGGTTAACTCCCCCTGTCTCTCGTGTACATGTGGTGCGCTGCGCACCACACTATATACCTTTGTTAATTTACGGGCCAAATAATATCCAAATGGACCCTGCTATACTACTCACTAGTACACATCTTGTTTGATGAAACATGCACATGGTTATCCTCCCAATAGGGTCGTCCCAATCGACGGCTCCGGTTCACCCAGCCTTTAATGGGTACCGGATTTTTTTCTGGGAAAGTAAAGCGGCACGGGCGTAGTACCGACCACATTACCCCAAAAATCATGTACCGAAGGTCTGTAAAATTTATGGTCGCTAACACCATAGTCCCTAGATATGTCCACTTGGCGTAACGGGGGTACTTTACTTTTTACTTTTTATCCTCTTATTAGAAACTCGTGAGAAGAGTTTTGAAACAGAATGATTATCACACTTGTTATGACGTCGAACAGTGCGTCAGCCATTTAGCTCTTCACATCCTGATTGACTCGGGCCCATTTATATCAGTTCTGTTTGTTGTATCTTTCTCTGGTAGCATTTCCTTTGCTCGTTAGTTATCTGTGCTGCTTCTGTTAGTTTAACGAAGTGATCTAAGCAAATCCTATTTTAGTCTTAAGTTCTCACTCGCCGAAGAGATATCGAGACATTTCTCTAATGTTTTTTACTGTTTCTTTGATTCCAACTATCTGTCACTTTCTGATTGCTTCTTTTGCTCTGTAGTTGAATTTTTTCATGTAATTGGCTTGAAGTGTAGGTTTATTAGATTTAATTTTGATCGTATGACCAACCTAATTTATTTTGTTGTTGTTTCAATATGAAACATTGTTTAATGTCGAACATTTTTCTCAGGGTCTAATTTTCTAAACTCATCTCTTCTAGTTCTACTTACAGTATTTCCTATGCAGCTCATTTTGCATCCTGTTATGGTTGTGTCATTCATGCTTATCACAGGTAACACAAATAAACATAAATAATGTTTCTTTTCATTAATTTCTTTGTTTGCATGGTCACACGTATATATTTCACTACCGGCTTGGGCTATTTTGTACCTAGCATTATATGCTTTCAGGGTTCTATATCTTTATTTACTTTTGAGTGGTCGTTAAAAATGTTGCCTCATTTCTGGTACTCTCTCACTTGATTTAGAATCTTGCCGCTGTTAGAAAAATAGCATGGGTTGGATTGCGATTTATTGTCATTATTTATGTCTGAATTGTCACTGACTGACACATCATAGAGTGTGTTCAATAAACATGGATGACAGATCGTTAATATCAAATGAACGTTACATGCATAGCAAATAAATATAGCTGATTATATAATGTCTAAAAACATAAATAAGAATCATATCAATGTTCATTGAGACACAAATCAAGGTTGCTAAAGAAATTAGCATAAAAAAATTTGAGTAATCACAAAGAACATAAAATGATGTATGAATATGTTTGTTCCTTTAACAATCTCACAAAGTAGAGCAGAATTTGGGATTAAAACACAAACACATATGCACACACATACCCGCGTATACACAATTAGAGTGTTGACAGAAAGCTCGCTTCGCAATGTAACGAACCCTCGTGAAATGTTATATTATTCATATTGTTGAAAGGCTATACATTTCTAAGAGAGAATACATAATCAGAAAAAATCTATAGCTTTAGCATAGTTGCCTCTGGAAGGGCATTAGGAAACATTAGTCTATTCTTCAAGTCACGGGAGTATCTAAGTCTAAGGCAAAGTGTACCCACATGACAGCAAAAGTAGACATATTTAGTCACAATATTTCGTCCTCAATTTATTTTATACTACTTTGAATGAGCAATAGGTTTCTTATATATATATATATATATATATATATATATATATATATATATATATATATACCACAAGGCACCCAAGCGCTTGGTATGCCATTGTATTTGTTGTATCTATATATAGTTCAAAATTCCTTCACAAATTATTTAGCTCAAACGCTCAACACCTACACCCAAATATATCACAAATTCATATTAAACTACTTTCATTAGGAGCAATAAACTAAATTAATCAAGATCCTAGTCTACCACTACATGGTACGTCTGGACAAAAAAGGGTAATCAACATTTTTTTCCCGAGCGTTCTCCCGTTAATTTGACTTGAATGCGCTAGTGCTGCTAGTTTGCACCAAGTCACAATATTTGCGCCTTTTGGCCCGGTTCATCCGTCTTTAGCATGGGTCAACTGCCAACGGTTCTTTTACGAGCGCAGCAGGCACACGGAACCTCAAGGCCCACCCCCCTCCCTAATTAGCCGAGACCAGACATCGAACCTTATTACCCAGAGATCAGAGGAGGGTATAGCCAAGAAGAAATCGCGGAAACGAAGAGAAAAATAACCACCACATATGGTGGGATTAGAACTCAGGACATTCTCGTCAAAAGGCCGACATCTAACCTCTTGATCACTCAATCACACAAGCAATCTGATGAATTTTGTGAAGAATTTTTCGAGAAAAACAACCCAGTTTTACCATAAATATCAGTCTGAAGTCGTATGTCGTGGTCGCAAAACGCCGATATAGTAAAGCAGACCATTACCACAGGCTTTAGAAAGGACTAGTCGTCAGATCAATGCAGAATCGGAGTGTTCGAAGGATCAATAATAAGGAGAAATATTATTTTAATCAAACATTCAGAATGAAGGATTAAATACGGCTGGAAATCCCTTACAAAAGATCCTTTAAAGTAGCAATGTTATGCGTAGACTATGGGCGGCGTTTTGCTTTCGCGGGATCCAATCTTGTGAACACCAACCATGTTGTTGTTGACCTATACCTTGCCGGGTGTATTTGCAAGTCTATACCACCGGTAATTACATCCACAATGGCTGGCTGGGAATGTTACCGATCTCTGAGGCATCTAACACGAGGACCGCGGTTCTAATGGAATAATATAAAGACCACATGTGTAACGAAATTATGAAAATGCATAAATTATAAAGAAAACAAGCAAAAACCTCTTTTGTAATGAACATCCAAAGACTACAATTCTAGAGAATTGTCAAATAAAGACCCTATTTATAGTGGAACCACACAATAACATAATTTGTTATTAAATCATAAAACTACCTAATTTCTAAAGAAATCATTCTAAGATTTCATTTTAAATTTATCAATAATCTTAAATTTAATGAAATTTTGCACATAATTCATGTGTAATGGAACCAAGCACAAATCATATTTCTCATAGACATTCAAACGCATGACTTCCAATGAAACCACACAAGGACCATTTTTTTACTGTTACGATATAAAGATAACATTTCTGTTGGAACTATACAAAGACATTACAATACAAAAAGATACAATTTCTTATTGAATCGCACAAAGAAATAATTCCCAATAGAACTGTACAAAAACTTCATTTATATTGAAACTATACAAACAAATTTCCAGTAAAATTATAGCATTCATTTGTATAAAATCATGAAATTATAGATCAAGTGATTCATTGTTACGACAAGCTACAGCCATGGTTCAGAAAGTCAAAATTAAATGGTTCGGAGACGTTTCTCAGCCACGGACTTAGCAATAATTATTCTAGAGATTATTCTAGAAGCAGTCAAACGTCTGAGAAGGAAAAGACTAAACATAAATGGGAAGAGAATATACAAGAACGATTATGTTTTGAATTCTTCTTCTTCTGCCTTTCAGCTCGCTGCGGAGCATTGGAGTAGTATACAAGGGTCAACATATGTATTTGACACGTAAATTAACAAAGATATGTAGTATGCGCATTTTGCGCCTAATGTACTCGAGGCGCAGAGGGAGGTAATCATGACCTCTCGTATCGATGACCCCGAAAGTGACCTGTTTATGTCTGGTGTGTGCTGACTTTGAAGTTCTTGATGTACGTGTGCTGACCTCATTCTTATGGAAATATGTTGTCAGCTGATGTCGTGTGCTATTTAGTTATTTTTTAAATGCAGGAAAGCATCATACGGTGCTCTTTTCCTTGGTATTATCTCTTCTCATTAGGACTGGACCTTTCTTCCTCGGTGTTATTTGTACTCTCTCTCTCTCTCTCCTCATATTTATACATAGCATATCTCCTTCACTCTCCTAGACTTCTTTCTCTCCTCTCTCTCTCCTAGACTTCCCTCTATTGAAAGAGTTTACCCATTTTCACCTATTAAGCCTATCATCTCTCCGTCCTTCTCCTAGACTTCTATCTCTCTCTCTCTCTCTCTCTCTCTCTCTCTCTCAGAGACTACTTTCATACCAATCCATCCTCCATTCTCTCTCTCTCTTTCTCCTAACGTTCCGCTCTCCATCGTATTTTAGCTACCCTCATAGACTTCCCTCCATTGTAACATTTACTCATTCTCTCTATTTAAGTCTATTATCTCTCCTTCCCTGCCCTAGACTTTTCTCTCTCTCTCACTCGTATTCCCTCTTATACATCTTTCCTACCATTCCATCCTCCCTCCTCTCTCTTTCCCTCTCCTAGCGTTCCACCCTCCATTAATTTATAGCTTCCCTCATTTGTAACATTCACTCATTCTCTCCATTTATGCCTATCATCTCGCCTTCCGTCTCATAGACTTCTCTCTCCTCTCACTCTCTGTCTCTCCCTCTCTCCTATCCCCTCCTAGACTTCTCGCCTACCCTTTCACCCTCCCTTCTATTTCCTTCCCTCTCCTAGCGTTCCGCCATCCCTCGTATTTTTAGCTTCCCTCCAGTGTAACACTTTAGTATTGAATAGCAATCACAACTAGACATAAAATAGCTACTTTAAACATCCAATAAGATAAACATATGAAAAACGAAGGAATAATACACTCAGCAAGGCTTAACATACGATTTTTAAACATCTTAATAAAAATTGAATAACCTTTTAACAACAAACCTTATTCCATCGTTATGAGATAAGAGAAAATTAGAAACAATTTTCAACTTACAGCGTAAAATACACCTCAACACAAACCTCTAGACTGGGCAGTGTTATTAAAATAAGCTTCTGTGAATCAATAATGCTTAAAACACGAAATCTCACACGCGGCTATCTCTAAAAATATATACTTTTTAAGCAACCATTAAGATAAACATATAAATAACGAAGGAATAATACACTCAACAAGGCTTAACTTACGTACTTTATGTACATTACCATTAATACAATTTAATATCCTTTTAGTAATAAACCTTATCGCATCGTTATGAGATAAGAGAAAAACAGAAACAATTGTCAACTGACAGCGTAAACTACACCTCAACACAAGCCTCTAGACTGAGCAGTGTTATTAAAATAAGCTTCCGTGAATCAATAATGATTGTAATGAGAAGAGAACAACTGGAATATATTTGCATTGTACGGTGCCTTCAACGTCGTCTATGTATTTCAATATGTACCTAAGTTTAGTACGTACAGAAACAATATTTATATTTACAGGACGTGTACCGTGTATTTTCTGTATACTCTTGAACACACATTTTGTGTATCTGTATTGTATTTTTCAAAGTTACTGTATAATTATAGTTATAGTTAGCAAGTTCAATAAAATGTAATTGGAAATACTATTGACTGACATTGTTGGCTTAGAGTTGATAGTTAAACTACGTTGAACAATATTTTGTTGTGTTCTTTTTTGTAAAGCAGTCATCATACTTTGTAGGGGTGTATGTTATACCCAGTGGCGTATTCTCTATGATACTGCAGCTACCGCCGGTAGTCTGAACAAATTAACGAAATAAAAAAGGAAATGATAATTTATTATATTTTTAAAAATAATTATATTACAAATTTTCGAATATTCTGTTATACAGTCCGTAGGCCAATATGATTTATTTGCTTTGATTTGCATTTATTAAAGCAAGGTTTTCCTCTGGCCACAATAACGTTCGTGAATTAAACCAAAACTAAATTGAAACCTCTATTAGCCAGCGGTACATTTTTCCTCTATCCGGACCTTGTATTAACGACCTTGACATCCAAAAATTCCCGTCAAAATTATACGGCAATGAAACCTCTACACTAATGCGGTTTCATGGGTTATTTTTAGCTCTAGCCAATCAGAATCGTCACACAGTGAAAGTGGAACTATGTCTGATTACCGGAACTTCCTAACCTATTTATAACTACGTTATGCGCATCAGCATCTGAAGAAAGAACTTTTTTCTGCTCTCAAGAGAATCAAATATTATTGTCGCTCAACTCAGACACAAGAAAGCTTATCTGGTTTGACATTAATGTCCATTGAGAAATCATTCCCTCAGAAACTTAGAAACCAACCCAACAGTACTTTCATTGACAAAGTCATCAAGACATTTTCGTCCCAAACAAGACGAATATAATTAACTTATAAATAAGTAAGTAATTTAAAATGTAGTGATGTCATTAGAAAATATTACTTTATGTTAGCCTATTGAATATAATGTATGATTTTTTTTATTATGTCAGCTGTTTCCCAGACACCAAAACCAGTTTACGCCACTGGTTATACTGCACCACTGTTTTTCCTGCTGCCAGCTTTACCAAAGTATTTAAATTATTTGCGTGTTCTCCAATTAAGGATAGGCAGGTCGAACATCAAGAAGGTATCCAATTTTCTTGCCCGTGCTTAAGTAGCAGATGTCGATAGAGATCTTTACAATCTCCGATGTAAATCAATTATGGGAGGAGTAAGTTCTGACTCCTCTAAACGGTGGCTTGAAAACAACTTGCAACAGTTCATAATAAACTACTAACCAATCTGATGAAGGAAACAATGATAGTGTTTCTTAAGAAAACAAAACAAAAATAATAATTAAAAAAAATAATCGCTACAAAAACAATGAGTTCTGTTGAAATAAGAATGTTGAATGCAACAAGAGAAGACAGGACAAGAAATGTTATTATAAGGAAAATAACTGACGGTGTACCAACGTTTACATTTATCAAGGAACAACAGATCACATGACTTAGGAGTGTCCCACTACTGTGCTAGCAACGTTAGTTATCAACAAGAAACATCATCCTACTTCCCCGAGAGATTTAATAACAGAAGAAACGCAAAGAAAAGAAAGGGTAGACATAGAAAACGATGAATATTTGTAGTACCAGACATTGCGATTAGCACAACCCAGGAATACAATCCCTAGAATTAATTTTCCATCAACGTTTAAAGGCAGCAGAGGTGGTTATCGGAAAAAGATGAAGTTTATTAAACGAAAGCGGTGGTAGCGAAGAGGTTAGTGCATGTATTCGCTAACATAATGTTACTGGTCTACTTCCAGCATTTATGCACTAACCATATGGTTACTGTTCTATTCTCAGCACTTATCTACTGACCATATAGTTAATGCTCTATTCCCAGCGTTTATCAACTAGTAAAAAATAGTGAAGTACCCCTGTCACGCCAAGTGGCGTATAGGGAAATATGGTGTTAGTGACCCTATATTTTACAGACCTTCAGCACATGATTTTTGGGGTAATGTGGTCGGTATTACGCCCGTGCTGCTTTACTTTCCCAGAAAAAAATCCGATACCCATTTAAGGGTGGGTGAACCCGGAAGCCGTCGATTGGGATCGAACCCTACCTCTTGTCCTTTGTAGTCCAGTTCACTAACCACTGAGTTATCGCGTTTATCAACTAGCTTTATGGTTAATGTTCTATTTCTAGCGCTTATCTACTAACCATAAGGTTAGTGTTCAACTATCAGTGCTTATCTACTAACTATGGTTAATATTCCCTTTCCAGCGCTTACCTTCTAACCATATGGTTAATATTCGACTTCCAGCGCATATCTACTATCCATATGGTTAGCGTTCTATTTCCAGTGTTCATCTTCTAACCATGTGGTTAATGTTCGAATTCCAGCGCTAATATTCTAACCATATGGTTTGCGTTCTATTTTCAGCGCTCATCTATTAACCATATGATTAGCGTTCTATTTCTAGCACTCATCTACTAACTATATGGTTAGCGTTCTATTTTTAGCACTCATCTACTAACCATATGGTTATGGTTCTATTTCTAGCACTCATCTATTAACAACATGGTTAGCTTTCTATTTTTAGCACTCATCTACTAACCATATGGTTAGTGTTCGAAATCCAGCTGAATTTTTAAAGCAATTCAAAGTTCACCAAAATTATGACACCATTGATATCACAACATTTTCTATAGAAAAGTGGAGTGATGGCAAAACTATTGATTAATATGACTATTGGTCACAGTTAACGGTAAGCACTAATCAATAACTCCAAAACAATAATTGTTGTGAAATGTTATTTAATCATAAATCCTTAGTTGGAACATTAAATCTATTTTTCTTATTTTCAAGAAGAGAAGTGTACACTTATTTTTTTTATTTGTGTATAATTCACTATTAGCTTGCATGTCCTTTGCAAAACGCTGTCATCAGCAGGTTGCATGTTCTTTGCAATGTTTATATAATTAACTTTTTTTAAAATATTGAAAAGTGTTCAATTTGACCAGCTTACTCGTGGCATTGTTTTTACCCTTTTATTTATCCTTTCTATTGTAATTAATTTACTCTTGTAAATGTAATACATAAAATCATGTGATTTGATTTATATTATTAATCTATATTCTGTAAAAACATGTGATTTAATGAATCAAATTTATATATTATTGCAAGAAAACAACATTAAATCAAACATAATAATAATAATAAGATGGGATCAAACGATGACGGGCAAAACAAATTGAACATTTACTTAGACTGAAAAACTGGGAACAAATCTCTTGAAAAGTTTGGAAGGCAAGTGAAGATGAGAACAGGGAATATTCAAATAAACATTTTAGAACTAAATGAAAAAAAAAGAAAGAATAACCATGCATATAATAAAATGTTAAATAATAATACACTGGTATTAAGCAGCTACATTTTTAGTGGGATGAGACAAACTACGACGTTTCGGCAAACGTCTTCGCAGGTACAAAATAATATATATAAAAACAAAGACGAACACAAAAGGCAATTACTGATCTGAAATCACAAACTTAATTAAATGATGTGATTATGACAGACATGTATGAAATAAATTGATCATCAACGGCAAAAGGTGCTATACACGATTATAGTTCCCTTACATGTCCGTTCATTTATGTTTTTGTTTCCCGAGGAAGGCCGCAAGCAGACCAAAGTGTCAATAGTCTATATTGTTCTACGTAAAGCTAACACCAGACACTGTGTTCAACGTGTTCCTTGTGTTCTCAAGATTTAAGAATTTGCTTCACATTCTTTTACGGCTTGGGCGACTGAAAGCTAATGAGACTTGCTTTAGAGGCTTGCACCCAACACAAGTAGTCGGTAAATATTATCCACGTAAAGTTGGGTCTAGTGAACACTTGAAGGATGAAATTTAACGATCACCTGTCTCAATCAGTTACCAAAACTGGACTTTACATGCTCTGAATTATGTTAGAATATTGCGCAACGACAAAATTGAAAACAGACCGTACAGTGGCAGTTAGTATTTCTACGAATATGTGAGAAGTGTCTTACCAAATGATATACTTCTGAATAGATACACACTTTTATTACTCACCTAAGTATCATTTTTATTCACTCTCTCCTAATTATTTTTTTTCACGCTTTTCTTTTATTATTCTGTTTAATCTCCTAAGTATTCTTTCTTCATTTTTTTTCCTCGTAGTAATTTATTTTCAATCATTATTTTTAAATAATACGTTCCCTTTGCCCCCACCTCCCGGTTTCCTTTCAATGAATATTTATCTACTTATTCATATTTTCATTCAATCATTTTCTTAACTGTTTTCTTATACTCCCTCTTTTCTTTTCTAAAACTATACACCGTCTTTACATTTGTCAGTCTTTTATTTGGCCCTTTCCTACCAATATATAATTGTGTTGTTTCTGCATTTACATGCACGACACTTGATAGCCAGCACCCATATCAGTTAAGTTTGAAATATGTATATTTAGAATTTAAAAAAAATAAATAATTAGGTCAGACTACTTCTCGCTTTCATTGTACGTAAATTTAGCTTCTGTACTAGCATTAACATTCTGTTTATTTCTATTGTGGAAAGGGGGGGGGGGGGGGGGGGGGCCGCATGTATGTATGTGTGTACACATGTATGCGTCCTATCGCAAATATAAACACAACGAATTTATAGTAAAACAGGATCATATTTTGACTTCAAATTCCCTTGACAATAAAATGGGGAGCCTCTTAATTCACTTTTTCGCCATTTTATAGCTTTCTGTTAGCAGATGTCTTTAGGATATATTTCTCCACGTTAGACTGTTAAAAAGAGGCATGTCGAGTAGGTGCACCCACTCTCTGCGGAGTGACCATCCGGTGAAGCATCCTTTGTGAATAGGCAATAAGATCGCATGTGTTGGTGCTTTAACCAGTCATGTGATAGCTTCTGTCATAGCCTCAATCCACATGCGTGTGCCGATGGTAGTATTTGCAGGTTTACATTTATCTATCAATTTTTTATTTATTAGAATACTTAAAAAAAAAAATTAAAAAAACAGCCTCTCCGCACCGAATCATCATTGCAGATGATCGGATCTGAGATTGGGAATTAAGTTGCAGTACGTCATGGATCTTGGAGCCGCGATAGCTCAGTGGTTAGTGAACTGGACTACAAAGGACAAGAGGTAGGGTTCGATCCCAATCGACGGCTTCCGGGTTCACCCAGCCTTGAATGGGTACCGGATTTTTTTTGGGGGGAAAGCAAAGCGGCATGGGCGTAGTACCGACCACATTATCCCAAAAATCATGTGGCGAAGGTCTGTAAAATGTATGGTCAGTAACACCCTATTACTTATACACCACTTGGCGTGACGGTGCTCTTTACTTTTTTACGTCCTGGATTTCGGACTCAATAATGCTTTCTGGCCAGTCACGTCATTTACACTGACATGTACAGCGAACTTGGTTAGCCCACGCCTGTCATGTACATTTATCCAATCCCTGCCATTAGGCATTTCCAATTTGTTGTATACCCCCCTGCAGTGTTGTCTCAGTCTCTGCCAACCATCTTCTCCCGCGCTAATGCGGTTGCCTTTCAATGACTGTAATTCTGCCAGCAACGTTTATATATTTTGTTGTGTGCCACCCCCAGGTACGCTTGCATGTACAGACATATACCTTGTGCAGTCCCAAATGTGTTTCTTTCTATAAAGAAACATACACACACAAGTGTGAATGAGTAAGTTTAGTGTATAGGCGAGTGAGTGAGCGAGCGAGCGAGCGAGTGAGTGAGTGAGTGAGTGAGTGAGTGAGTGAGTGAGTGAGTGAGTGAGTGAGTGAGTGAGTGAGTGAGTGAGTGAGTGAGTGAGTGAGTGAGTGAGTGAGTGAGTGAGTGAGTGAGTGAGTGAGTGAGTGAGTGAGTGAGTCAGTCAGTCAGTCAGTCAGTCAGCAGCCAGCCAGCCAGCCAGTCAGTCAGTCAGTCAGTCAGTCAGTCAGACAGTCAGTCAGTGAGCGAGTTAGTGAGAGAGCATTCTGGAGACAGGATAGTTATTGATATGAATGTAACCCTTAAATGTTAGCTATGAAATGAATTTAAAAATAAACTTTCATTTAATGAAGTCTAGAATAACCGCAGCTCCAGTTAATTAAACCATCTACTCGCTTGCTGACCTGCGTCATTCATCAGTGTGTGAGCAGCCACGAGAAAAATAATAGCCGAAAATATTGCACACGAGTATAGACTAGAAAGATGGAGACAAGATATCACCAAAACAGAGAGCCCCTTTAGAAAGATCAGATGCTCGTTTGATGATGACCTTCAACGATTTCGAAAAAAAAGAGAAGATTTTATTTATTGTGGCATTTACACGTCAATGGAGAAGCAGAGGGAACTTAAATTCGATATTTCTTTTCACTTATATCTACGCCACTAGCACCCCACCCGACCATGTTGTTTTATATTCTTCTTCTCCTTTCAGCGTCGAGGGGAAATATAATCTGCGGTGTTTTGCTCTTCTGTTCCCCTCTGCTGCTCTTCTGTTCCCCCTTCTGCTGCTGTTATGTATCCTAGTGCTTCTAATACTCCATCGATCCATCCTTTTAGTGGTCGACCCTGGGGTCAGGTATTCTCGCAGTGTTTGTTGAAGGCTCGTTGTGGTGTTTTGATTACTCTGCCTTATCACGTGGCCAAACCATTTTATCTGTTGTTTCTTTATATATCCTATGGCGGGGGCTAATCCTAGCTTTTTTCTCAGTTCTTCATTTCTGATCTTCTCTCTCAGGCTGTTTCATATCATTCGTCTAACACATTTAATCTCATTAGAAGTTATTTTTCTTATTGTTCTTGCATTTATGGTCCAGGACTGGCATTGGTAGTCCAACTGTTGGGATGAAGATTGTTTTGTACAGTGCCTGTTTTGCCTCTAGACTTATTTCCTTGTTGGAAAATAGTGGTGATAGCTGTCCAATGATTTAACAAGCTTTGAAGCATGTTTTATAGTGTCGGTGGAAAATGTATTGTTTCAATAAATCGAAAAATTGTAGTCAAAATTATTGAATTGATTAAGTCAGAGTAAACTTAATATGCAAACTTGTGTCGATGATGATGAGTGACGTTTCAGATGGTCTGCATTAAACAATAACCTAATAAATAATTATTAGTAAACCTCATGCCTTTAATGTTCATTATAGTACACAAATGATAACGACAATAAGTACAGATATTGCACATTGTAGCTCTTGTAACTTTTAGTATAAGAACTTTAAAAATGGTCATAAATCAAATTTTAACACGTCAACGTTTCTATAGAGCTGTATATCAGTATTTGAGGACACGGAACCCGTTAATCAAATATATTATTCAATCAGATGCAGAGGTCTATATTAATAATGTTATTAACAAATAAGAAAACGAATACTGGATACGAGTTGGTGCAGAAAGCCCTTATGCTTAACTACAGTGTTAGCAAAGAAGTGCATTAAAATCCAACAATAAACCGGGTAACTAAAGACTTAGGCCAAATCTCTATACCAGTCTACTAGTAAGCGAAAACAAAAATAAAAGGCACGTGAGAGATCAAGATGATTTACCTTACAATGACAGCATTGACTTTCTGAATCTTCGTGATTAAACACGAGAATGTGTTTGTTGGCAAAATAAAATAATACTGACCGCATATGTTAATATGATTATTATTACTGTAGTTAAAATGAATACGAATATAAGTAGACAACATAACAATAAAAATTGCCAAATAGCAATTGTACATAGCATTAAACTTGTATGAATGCATAAAGAGATGCTGAAGTAATATAGAAGTCAAAGCTGTCGATCTGATGTCTCATTCTTCTTCCATGTTCGAATTACAACTGCCCTCTTTATTGTTCGCCCATTAAAGGAAATTAAGCGAGCGTGAACAAGAAATGGCTGGAAACGAAAATTAAAACAGATTAATCCATGAGAAATCTAGCCTGTGTAATGACTGACATACACAATAATGTATTTAATAATAATAAATGCTGATTCCAAGAGAATTTAGAATTATTAACTCCCTTTGAGACGTTTGTTCCTATGGATTTATTAATTAACGTCTCCAGGAACAGTAATACAAAAGACCAAGAAAAAAATCTGAGTAGTCCGCTGTTAAAAGCATAGTATTTTAGTTCTTTTTTTAATTGATGCAAGAGTGAGAGAGAATACAAGACAAAAGATGTAATATAATAGAAGAATTTAATTTGTTTAAATATAAATTCTGAATATCATAAAACATTAGCTGGCAATTTGATATTCACAAATATAGTCATAAATAAAGGGGCACTTCTCAGTTAAACTTATTACAGACTGCATACACTAAAGTGTGTTACGAATTAAAAGCTTCAAACAAAACCATTATACTAAAGTGTAAATGTGTACACGCCTGTAAGGAAAGAGAAAAGTTGAGAATTTGAGGGGGATTGTTGATATGTATAAACAATTTCTGTTCTTCATGGTTACAAGAAATGTGCAGTCGCTCTTCTTGTCAGAGAACTAAAAGATCATCCATTTACGTTAGTTCTTAAAAATAAATTATAAAGACCTTAAAGAACTCATGTGAGACAAAAAAGACACTTTAGCTACATATATTTTTGTTTTTCAAATGACGAGATGTTTATTGTGAAGAGATTTATATTTAGAAATTCATAATTGACAAAAAACTGGTCCTTTTAAAAAAGAAATTGTTATTTCACCATATTCTACATGTCCATTCAAATTACCGCAATTTATGTTTTTGCTCTTAATGGACGTGTACACAAAAGATTATAATTTCTAAACCTGCAAATGTCTCTTCCATTAATTAGTAACACATTCTACTACTTCTTGTTTCATGTTAGCTGGACGTGGCGACTATGTTTTTACAGAATCTTTAGTGCAGTGTTTTATTTTTTTCAGTTACGCTTTAGACAGCTTGTCATGCTACAAGTCAAGATTTTGAGCATTCTCTCATTCTGTGCCCCAAGGCAGTGGTTTCGTGTGCAAGAGAGTTGCCAAGTGTTATCTGGAAGAGGAGGGCGTGGGTGGAATGTCTGAAAGGTTATTTTAAATTATAGGACTTCCGGTCAACATGGCGGATAGGTGGCAGGAACCCCTGAGGCTCTCTCTGAAAAGTGTTCATTGTTGCAGTTTCCTCATATTTCGAGTCCGGTTTTGTACCTGAGCTACTGAGTTTAGTGCTCTGTGCACACCGTGAGATGTGTTGTTTTGTCACTTGACTGAATTAACAATGGTTCTTGAAGGTTACCAGTCACTTGACTGAATTAACAATGGTTCTTGAAGGTAACCTGACACTTGACTGAATAAAAAAGGGTTCTTGAAGGTTACCAAACACCTGACTGAATTAACAAGGGTTCTTGAAGGTAACCTGACACTTTATTGAATTAAAAAGGGTTCTTGAAGGTTACCAGACACTTGACTGAATGAAAAAGGTTCTTTAAAGTTACCAGGCACCTGACTGAATTTAAAAGGGTTCTTGAAGGTTACAAGACACTTGACTGAATGAAAAAAGGTTCTTTAAAGTTACCAGGTACCTGACTGAATTAAAAAGGGTTCTTGAAGGTTACCAGACACCTGACTAAATTAAAATGTGTTCTTGAAGTTTAGGAGACACCTGACTGAATTAAAAAGGGTTCTTGAAGGTTACCAGACACTTGACTGAATTAAAAAGGGTTCTTGAAGGTTACCAGACACCTGACTGAATTAAAAAGGGTTCTTGAAGAATACCAGACACTAGACTGAATTAAAAAGGGTTCGTGAAAGTTACCACACACCTGACTGTATTAAAAAAAGTTCTTACTGAATACTTGACACCTGACTGTATTTGTAAAAAAAAGGGGGCTCATGAGAAAGTTACCTGGCTTTATTAAATCGGTTTCTTTATAGATTTCTTGGCTTCTGTTAAAAGGTATTTTAAACACTACCTGGCTGTCATTAAAATTGTTCCTCTAGGTTACTGGGTGTCATTAATATGGTTCTTCCAGGCTACTTGGATATCATTAATATGGCTCTTCCAGGTTACTTGGATATCATTAATATGGCTCTTCCATGTTACTTGGATATCATTAATATGGCTCTTCCAGGTTACTTGGATATCATTAATATGTTTCTTCAAGGTTGCTTGGCTATAATTAATATGTTTCTTTCAGGTTGCTTGGCTATAATTAATATGTTTCTTCCAGGTTGCTTGGCTATAATTAATATGTTTCTTCCAGGTTGCTTGGCTATTATTAATATGTTTCTTCCAGGTTACTTGGCTATCATTAATATGGTTCTTCCAGGTTGCTTGGCTATAATTAATATGGTTCTTCCAGGTTACTTGGATATCATTAATATGGCTCTTCCAGGTTACTTGGATATCATTAATATGGCTTCCAGGTTACTTGGATATCATTAATATGGCTCTTCCAGGTTACTTGGATATCATTAATATGGCTCTTCCAGGTTACTTGGATATCATTAATATGGCTCTTCCAGGTTACTTGGATATCATTAATATGGTTCTTCCAGGTTACTTGGATATCATTAATATGGTTCTTCCAGGTTGCTTGGCTATTATTAATATGGTTCTTCCAGGTTACTTGACTGTAATTAATATGTTTCTTCCAGGTTACTTGGCTATAATTAATATGTTTCTTCCAGGTTGCTTGGATATCATTAATATGGTTCTTCCAGGTTACTTGGATATCATTAATATGTTTCTTCCAGGTTACTTGGATATCATTAATATGGCTCTTCCAGGTTACTTGGATATCATTAATATGGCTCTTCCAGGTTACTTGGATATCATTAATATGGCTCTTCCAGGTTACTTGGATATCATTAATATGGCTTTTCTAGGTTACTTGGATATCATTAATATGGTTCTTCCAGGTTGCCTGGCTGTTATTAATATGGTTCTTCCAGGTTACTTTTCTGTAATTAATATGGTCTTCCAGGCTACCTGGATGTCATTAATATGGTTCTTCCATGCTACTTGGATATCATTAATATGGTTCTTCCAGGTTACTTGGATGCCATTAATATGGTTCTTCCAGGTTATTTGGCTCATTAATATGGTTCTTCCAGGTTACTTGGATATCATTAATATGTTTCTTTCAGGTTGCTTGGCTATAATTAATATGCTTCTTCCAGGTTACTTGGCTATAATTAATATTTTTCTTCAGGTTACTTGGCTGTCTTTAATATGTTTCTTCCAGGCTACTTTGCTATAATTAATATGTTTCTTCCAGATTGCTTGGCTATCATTAATATGCTTTTCCAGGTTACTTGGCTATAATTAATATGTTTCTTCTAGGTTACTTGGCTATCATTAATATGTTTCTTCAAGGTTACTTATATGTCATTAATATGGTTCTTCCAGGTTACTTGGATATCATTAAAATGGTTCTTCCAGGTTACTTGGATATCATTAATATTGTTCTACCAGGTTACTTGGATGTCATTAATATATTTCTTCCAGGTTATTCGATATCATTAATATGTTTCTTCCAGGTTACTTGGCTGTCATTAATATGTTTCTTCCAGGTTACTTGGATATTATTAATATGTTTCTTCCAGGTTACTTGGATATCATTAATATGTTTCTTCCAGGTTACTTGGCTGTCATTAATATGGTTCTTTCAGGTTACTTGGATATCATTAATATGTTTCTTCCAGGTTACTTGGATATCATTAATATGGTTCTTCTAGGTTACTTGGATATCATTAATATGTTTCTTCCAGGTTCTTGGCTGTCAATAATATATTTCTTCCAAGTTACTTGGATATCATTAATATTGTTCTTCCTGGTTACTTGGATATCATTAATATGTTTCTTCCAGGTTACTTGGACATCATTAATATGGTTCTTCCAGGTTACTTGCATATCATTAATATGGTTCTTCCAGGTTACTTGGATATCATTAATATGGTTCTTCCAGTTACTTGGATATCATTAATAAGTTTCTTCCAGGTTACTTGGATACCATTATTATGGTTCTTCTAGGTTACTTGGATATCATTAATATTGTTCTTCCAGGTTTCTTGGCTGTCATTAATATGGTTCTTCCAGGTTACTTGTATATCATTAATATATTTTTCCAAGTTACTTGGATATCATTAATATGGTTCTTCCAGGTTACTTGGATATCATTAATATGTTTCTTCCAGGTTACTTGGACATCATTAATATGGTTCTTCCAGATTACTTGGATATCATTAATATGGTTCTTCCAGGTTACTTGGATATCATTAATATGGTTCTTCCAGTTTACTTGGATATCATTAATATGTTTCTTCCAGGTTACTTGGCTGTCATTAATATGGTTCTTCCAGGTTACTTGGATATCATTAAAATGTTTCTTCCAGGTTACTTTGATATCATTATTATGTTTCTTCCAGGTTACTTGGATATCATTAATATGGTTCTTCTAGGTTACTTTGATATCATTAATATGTTTCTTCCAGGTTTCTTGGCTGTCATTAATATGGTTCTTCCAGGTTACTTGGATATCATCAATATTCTTCTTCCAGGTTACTTGGATATCATTAATATGTTTCTTCCAGGTTACTTGGATATCATTAATATGGTTCTTCCAGGCTACTTGGATATCATTAATATGGTTCTTCCAGGTTACTTGGATATCATTAATATGTTTCTTCCAGGTTACTTGCATATCATTAATATGGTTCTTCCAGGTTAATTGGATATCATTAATATGGTTCTTCCAGGTTACTTGGCTGTAATTAATATAGTTCTTCCAGGTTGCCTGGCTGTTATTAATATAGTTCTTCCAGGTTACTTTGCTGTCATTAATATTGTTCTTCCAGGTTGCTTGGCTATTATTAATATGGTTCTTCCAGGTTTCTTGACTGTAATTAATATGTTTCTTCCAGGTTACTTGGATATAATTAATATGTTTCTTCCAGGTTACTTGGATATCATTAATATGGTTCTTCCAGGTTACTTGGATATCATTAATATGTCTCTTCCAGGTTACTTGGATATCATTAATATGGCTCTTCAAGGTTACTTGGATATCATTAATATGGCTCTTCCAGGTTACTTGGATATCATTAATATGGCTCTTCCAGGTTACTTGGATATCATTAATATGGCTTTTCTAGGTTACTTGGATATCATTAATATGGTTCTTCCAGGTTACTTGGATATCATTAATATGTTTCTTTCCGGTTGCTTGGCTATAATTAATATGCTTCTTCCAGGCTACTTGGCTATAATTAATATTTTTCTTTCAGGTTACTTGGCTGTCTTTAATATGTTTCTTCCAGGCTACTTGGCTATAATTAATATGTTTCTTCCAGATTGCTTGGCTATAATTAAAATGCTTTTTCCAGGTTGCTTGGCTATAATTAATATGTTTCTTCTTGGTTGCTTGGCTATTATTAATATGTTTCTTCCAGGTTGCTTGGCTATAATTAATATGTTTCTTCCAGGTTACTTATATGTCATTAATATGGTTCTTCCAGGTTACTTGGATATCATTAAATGGTTCTTCCAGGTTACTTGGATATCATTAATATTGTTCTACCAGGTTACTTGGATATCATTAATATATTTCTTCCAGGTTATTCGATATCATTAATATGTTTCTTCCAGGTTACTTGGCTGTCATTAATATGTTTCTTCCAGGTTAATTGGATATTATTAATATGTTTCTTCCAGGTTATTTGGATATCATTAATATGTTTCTTCCAGGTTACTTGGCTGTCATTAATATGGTTCTTTCAGGTTACTTGGATATCATTAATATGTTTCTACCAGGTTACTTGGATATCATTAAAATGTTTCTTCCAGGTTACTTGGATATCATTAATATGGTTCTTCCAGGTTACTTGGATATCATTAATATGTTTCTTCCAGGTTTCTTGGCTGTCATTAATATGGTTCTTCCAGGTTACTTGTATATCATTAATATATTTCTTCCAAGTTACTTGGATATCATTAATATTGTTCTTCCAGGTTACTTGGATATCATTAATATGTTTCTTCCAGGTTACTTGGACATCATTAATATGGTTCTTCCAGGTTACTTGGATATCATTAATATGGTTCTTCCAGGTTACTTGGATATCATTAATATGGTTCTTCCAGTTTACTTGGATATCATTAATATGTTTCTTCCAGGTTACTTGGCTGTCATTAATATGGTTCTTCCAGGTTACTTGGATATCATTAATATGTTTCTTCCAGGTTACTTTGATATCATTATTATGTTTCTTCCAGGTTACTTGGATATCATTAATATGGTTCTTCTAGGTTACTTGGATATCATTAATATGTTTCTTCCAGGTTTCTTGGCTGTCATTAATATGGTTCTTCCAGGTTACTTGGATATCATTAATATATTTCTTCCAGGTTACTTGGATATCATTAATATTGTTCTTCCAGATTACTTGGATATCATTAATATGTTTCTTCCAGGTTACTTGGATATCAATAATATGGTTCTTCCAGGTTACTAGGATATCATTAATATGGTTCTTCCAGGTTACTTGGATATCATTAATATGTTTCTTCCAGGTTGCTTGGCTATAATTAATATGTTTCTTCCAGGTTACTTGGATATCATTAATATGGTTTTCCAGGTTACTTGGATATCATTAATATGGTTCTTCCAGGTTACTTGGATATCATTAATATGGCTCTTCCAGGTTACTTGGATATCATTAATATGGCTCTTCCAGGTTACTTGGATATCATTAATATGGCTCTTCCAGGTTACTTGGATATCATTAATATGGCTCTTCCAGGTTACTTGGATATCATTAATATGGTTCTTCCAGGTTTATTGGATATCATTAATATGGTTCTTCCATGTAACTTGGCTGTAATTAATATGGTTCTTCCAGGTTGCCTGGCTGTTATTAATATGGTTCTTCCAGGTTACTTTAAAATGGAAAAACGAGCTTGGATCTCAGACACCACGTGGAAATACATCAAAGAAAGAAGAGAAGCGAAGAGAGCCATGACTAATGTAAAGACAGATCTTGGAAAGGTTCTGGCAAAAGCAACATACAAAGAATTAGACAACAAAGTGAAAAGTTCAGCAAGAAGAGATACAAGAGCTTATATAGACAATTTGGCAGAGAAAGCAGAAACAGCTGCAATTACAGGAGACAGCAGAACTCTTTATACTGTGCAAAAGATGCTGACAAACACCTATACATCCAGTGGAACACCAATTCTAGACAAATCTGGATCAATGCTAACAACAAGCGCAGACATAAAAGCCCGTTGGGCGGAACACTTCAAAGAAATTCTTAACCGGCCACTACCCCACAGTTTAATAGATTTTGAAACTGAAACACCAGCAGCAGAATTAAATGTAAATTTAGATGACTTCACCTTGAGTGAAATAGAAACCACCTTAAAGCTTATGACCAATAACAAGGCTGCTGGAGAGGATAAGTTAACAGCTGAGATCCTCAAGGCAATTGATAGCCATAATCTAATACATCTCCAAAAAATGTTCAACATCATTTGGAAAACAGAGAAGACGCCTCATAAATGGAAAAAAGGAATCATTGTTAAGATCCCAAAAAAGGGCAATCTTAGAGATTGTAACAACTGGAGAGGCGTGACACTTTTGTCAGTTGCCTCAAAGTTATTCTGCAAAATCATCCTAAATAGAATACAGGATTCAATAGATACAGTAATGCGTGAAGAACAGGCTGGGTTTAGAAAAGGGAGAAGCTGTATTGACCACATTTTCACTCTACGACTTATATTGGAGGAACACATTGAAAAGCAAAAACCTTTTGTACTTAACTTCATCGACTTCAAAAAAGCATTTGATAGTATTCATAGAGATTCTTTGTGGAAAATTCTGAAGCAATATGGTTTACCATCAAAAATCATAAATATTATCAAAGACATGTATGATGGTTACACATGTGCAGTTCGAACAGAGGAACGACTGAGCGAATGTTTCCCAATAGAAACTGGGGTTAAACAAGGATGTATTTTATCGCCCTTGTTATTTGGAATTGTTATGGACTTCATAATGAAGAAATGCTGCACTGGTAATAAAGGCATCGAATGGATACAAGGAGACCATTTGGAGGACCTCGACTTTGCTGATGACATAGTCCTCATCAGCAGTCAGATAAAAACGATGCAGGAAAACACAAATGAACTATCATCAATAGCCAGCAAAATTGGGCTTGAGATCAATCATGAAAAGACTAAAGTCATGACTAGTTTAATTCCAACAGGTGACAAAATATACATGGAAAACAAACCAGTAGAAGAGATCGATCACTTTATCTATCTTGGAAGTCACATTGATCGAGAAGGGGATACGAGCAAAGAAATTAAAATCAGAATAGCTAAAGCAGCAATGTCTTTCAGAAGCCTTGAAAAGTTGTGGAAATCAAAACTTATCAGCACAAACACAAAACTTAGGCTATTCAAATCAAATGTACTATCAACCCTTACGTATGCGTGTGAAAGCTGGAAAACAACAAGAGATATAGAAACAAAGTTGAACGCATTCGAAAATAAATGTCTAAGGAAAATACTTGGTATAGCATGGAACGAATTCAAAACAAATGAGGAAATTAGAGAAATCGCCAATCAACCACTAATATCTTCAGTAATAAAGAAAAGACGATGGTCATACGTTGGACATGTGATGAGAAGAGATAATAACCGAATAGCAAAGCAAGCCTCATATGGGAAACAACAGGTAAAAGAAAAAGAGGAAGACCCAGGGAGACACTGAGAAGAACATTGATGAGAGAGGCAAGAGCAGCAGGAGTCGGCTCCCTCAATGAGATAGAACTGCTTGCACAGAACAGAGACAGATGGCGAGATTTGATAAAATATCTTTAAAAGAAAACTGCTAGAACAAAAAAATCCATATAGGAGAAGGTGTATCTTGGTCTACGCCCTATGGGCCGGTTACGGCTCGAAAGGTCAATAGATAGGTTACTTTGCTGTAATTAATATGGTCTTTCCAGGCTACTTGGCTGTCATTAATATGGTTCTTCCAGGTTGCTTGACTATAATTAATATGTTTCTTCCAGGTTACTTTGATATCATTAATATGGTTGTTCCAGGTTACTTGGATATCATTAATATGTTTCTTCCAGGTTGCTTGGCTATAATTAATATGTTTCTTCCAGGTTACTTGGATATCATTAATATGGTTGTTCCAGGTTACTTGGATATCATTAATATGGCTCTTCCAGGTTACTTGGATATCATTAATATGGCTCTTCCATGTTACTTGGATATCATTAATATGGCTCTTCCAGGTTACTTGGATATCATTAATATGGCTCTTCCAGGTTACTTGGATATCATTAATATGGCTTTTCTAGGTTACTTGGATATCATTAATATGGCTCTTCCAGGTTACTTGGCTGTAATTAATATGGTTCTTCCAGGTTGCCTGTCTGTTATTAATATGGTTCTTCCAGGTTACTTTTCTGTAATTAATATGGTCCTTCCAGGCTACTTGGCTGTCATTAATATGGTTCTTCCATGCTACTTGGCTGTCATAATATGGTTCTTCCAGGTTACTTGGCTGTCATTAATATGGTTCTTCCAGGTTATTTGGCTGTCATTAATATGGTTCTTCCAGGTTACTTGGATATCATTAATATGTTTCTTTCAGGTTGCTTGGCTATAATTAATATGCTTCTTCCAGGTTACTTGGCTATAATTAATATTTTTGTTTCAGGTTACTTGGCTGTCTTTAAAATGTTTCTTCCAAGCTACTTGGCTATAATTAATATGTTTCTTCCAGATTGCTTGGCTATAATTAAAATGCTTTTTCCAGGTTGCTTGGCTATAATTAATTTGTTTCTTCCAGGTTGCTTGGCTATTATTAATATGTTTCTTCCAGGTTGCTTGGCTATAATTAATATGTTTCTTCCAGGTTACTTGGATGTCATTAATATGGTTCTTCCAGGCTACTTGGATATCATTAAAATGGTTCTTCCAGGTTACTTGGATATCATTAATATTGTTCTACCAGGTTACTTGGATATCATTAATATGGTTCTTCCAGGTTACTTGGATATCATTAATATGTTTCTTCCAGGTTACTTGGATATCATTAATATGTTTCTTCCAGGTTACTTGGATATCATTAATATGGTTCTTCTAGGTTACTTGGATATCATTAATATGTTTCTTCCAGGTTACTTGGATATCATTAATATGGCTTTTCTAGGTTACTTGGATATCATTAATATGGTTCTCCCATGCTACTTGGCTGTCATTAATATGGTTCTTCCAGGTTACTTGGCTGTCATTAATATGGTTCTTCCAGGTTATTTGGCTGTCATTAATATGGTTCTTCCAGGTTACTTGGATATCATTAATATGTTTCTTTCAGGTTGCTTGGCTATAATTAATATGCTTCTTCCAGGCTACTTGGCTATAATTAATATTTTTCTTTCAGGTTACTTGGCTGTCTTTAATATGTTTCTTCCAGGCTACTTGGCTATAATTAATATGTTTCTTCCAGATTGCTTGGCTATAATTAAAATGCTTTTTCCAGGTTGCTTGGCTATAATTAATATGTTTCTTCTAGGTTGCTTGGCTATTATTAATATGTTTCTTCCAGGTTGCTTGGCTATAATTAATATGTTTCTTCCAGGTTACTTATATGTCATTAATATTGTTCTTCCAGGTTACTTGGATATCATTAAATGGTTCTTCCAGGTTACTTGGATATCATTAATATTGTTCTACCAGGTTACTTGGATATCATTAATATATTTCTTCCAGGTTATTCGATATCATTAATATGTTTCTTCCAGGTTACTTGGCTGTCATTAATATGTTTCTTCCAGGTTAATTGGATATTATTAATATGTTTCTTCCAGGTTATTTGGATATCATTAATATGTTTCTTCCAGGTTACTTGGCTGTCATTAATATGGTTCTTTCAGGTTACTTGGATATCATTAATATGTTTCTACCAGGTTACTTGGATATCATTAAAATGTTTCTTCCAGGTTACTTGGATATCATTAATATGGTTCTTCCAGGTTACTTGGATATCATTAATATGTTTCTTCCAGGTTTCTTGGCTGTCATTAATATGGTTCTTCCAGGTTACTTGTATATCATTAATATATTTCTTCCAAGTTACTTGGATATCATTAATATTGTTCTTCCAGGTTACTTGGATATCATTAATATGTTTCTTCCAGGTTACTTGGACATCATTAATATGGTTCTTCCAGGCTACTTGGATATCATTAATATGGTTCTTCCAGGTTACTTGGATATCATTAATATGGTTCTTCCAGTTTACTTGGATATCATTAATATGTTTCTTCCAGGTTACTTGGCTGTCATTAATATGGTTCTTCCAGGTTACTTGGATATCATTAATATGTTTCTTCCAGGTTACTTTGATATCATTATTATGTTTCTTCCAGGTTACTTGGATATCATTAATATGGTTCTTCTAGGTTACTTGGATATCATTAATATGTTTCTTCCAGGTTTCTTGGCTGTCATTAATATGGTTCTTCCAGGTTACTTGGATATCATTAATATATTTCTTCCAGGTTACTTGGATATCATTAATATTGTTCTTCCAGATTACTTGGATATCATTAATATGTTTCTTCCAGGTTACTTGGATATCAATAATATGGTTCTTCCAGGTTACTAGGATATCATTAATATGGTTCTTCCAGGTTACTTGGATATCATTAATATGTTTCTTCCAGGTTGCTTGGCTATAATTAATATGTTTCTTCCAGGTTACTTGGATATCATTAATATGGTTTTCCAGGTTACTTGGATATCATTAATATGGTTCTTCCAAGTTACTTGGATATCATTAATATGGCTCTTCCAGGTTACTTGGATATCATTAATATGGCTCTTCCAGGTTACTTGGATATCATTAATATGGCTCTTCCAGGTTACTTGGATATCATTAATATGGCTCTTCCAGGTTACTTGGATATCATTAATATGGTTCTTCCAGGTTACTTGGATATCATTAATATGGTTCTTCCATGTAACTTGGCTGTAATTAATATGGTTCTTCCAGGTTGCCTGGCTGTTATTAATATGGTTCTTCCAGGTTACTTTGCTGTAATTAATATGGTCTTTCCAGGCTACTTGGCTGTCATTAATATAGTTCTTCCAGGTTGCTTGGCTATTATTAATATGGTTCTTCCAGGTTGCTTGACTATAATTAATATGTTTCTTCCAGGTTACTTTGATATCATTAATATGGTTGTTCCAGGTTACTTGGATATCATTAATATGTTTCTTCCAGGTTGCTTGGCTATAATTAATATGTTTCTTCCAGGTTACTTGGATATCATTAATATGGTTGTTCCAGGTTACTTGGATATCATTAATATGGCTCTTCCAGGTTACTTGGATATCATTAATATGGCTCTTCCATGTTACTTGGATATCATTAATATGGCTCTTCCAGGTTACTTGGATATCATTAATATGGCTCTTCCAGGTTACTTGGATATCATTAATATGGCTTTTCTAGGTTACTTGGATATCATTAATATGGCTCTTCCAGGTTACTTGGCTGTAATTAATATGGTTCTTCCAGGTTGCCTGTCTGTTATTAATATGGTTCTTCCAGGTTACTTTTCTGTAATTAATATGGTCCTTCAAGGCTACTTGGCTGTCATTAATATGGTTCTTCCATGCTACTTGGCTGTCACTAATATGGTTCTTCCAGGTTATTTGGCTGTCATTAATATGGTTCTTCCAGGTTACTTGGATATCATTAATATGTTTCTTTCAGGTTGCTTGGCTATAATTAATATGCTTCTTCCAGGTTACTTGGCTATAATTAATATTTTTGTTTCAGGTTACTTGGCTGTCTTTAATATGTTTCTTCCAAGCTACTTGGCTATAATTAATATGTTTCTTCCAGATTGCTTGGCTATAATTAAAATGCTTTTTCCAGGTTGCTTGGCTATAATTAATATGTTTCTTCCAGGTTGCTTGGCTATTATTAATATGTTTCTTCCAGGTTGCTTGGCTATAATTAATATGTTTCTTCCAGGTTACTTGGATGTCATTAATATGGTTCTTCCAGGCTACTTGGATATCATTAAAATGGTTCTTCCAGGTTACTTGGATATCATTAATATTGTTCTACCAGGTTACTTGGATATCATTAATATGGTTCTTCCAGGTTACTTGGATATCATTAATATGTTTCTTCCAGGTTACTTGGATATCATTAATATGTTTCTTCCAGGTTACTTGGATATCATTAATATGGTTCTTCTAGGTTACTTGGATATCATTAATATGTTTCTTCCAGGTTTCTTGGCTGTCATTAATATGGTTCTTCCAGGTTACTTGGATATCATTAATATGTTTCTTCCAGGTTACTTGGATATCATTAATATGTTTCTTCCAGGTTACTTGGATATCATTAATATGTTTCTTCCAGGTTACTTGGATATCATTAATATGTTTCTTCCAGGTTACTTGGATATCATTAATATGGTTCTTCCAGGTTACTTGGATATCATTAATATGGTTCTTCTAGGTTACTTGGATATCATTAATATGGTTCTTCCAGGTTACTTGGATATCATTAATATAGTTCTTCCAGGTAACTTGGATATCATTAATATGGTTATTCCAGGTTACTTGGCTGTCATTAATATGGTTCTTCCATGCTACTTGGCTGTCACTAATATGGTTCTTCCAGGTTACTTGGCTGTCATTAATATGGTTCTTCCAGGTTATTTGGCTGTCATTAATATGGTTCTTCCAGGTTACTTGGATATCATTAATATGTTTCTTTCAGGTTGCTTGGCTATAATTAATATGCTTCTTCCAGGTTGCTTGGCTATAATTAATATTTTTGTTTCAGGTTACTTGGCTGTCTTTAATATGTTTCTTCCAAGCTACTTGGCTATAATTAATATGTTTCTTCCAGGTTGCTTGGCTATTATTAATATGTTTCTTCCAGGTTGCTTTGTATAATTAATATGTTTCTTCCAGGTTACTTGGATGTCATTAATATGGTTCTTCCAGGCTACTTGGATATCATTAAAATGGTTCTTCCAGGTTACTTGGATATCATTAATATTGTTCTACCAGGTTACTTGGATATCATTAATATGGTTCTTCCAGGTTACTTGGATATCATTAATATGTTTCTTCCAGGTTACTTGGATATCATTAATATGTTTCTTCCAGGTTACTTGGATATCATTAATATGGTTCTTCTAGGTTACTTGGATATCATTAATATGTTTCTTCCAGGTTTCTTGGCTGTCATTAATATGGTTCTTCCAGGTTACTTGGATATCATTAATATGTTTCTTCCAGGTTACTTGGATATCATTAATATGTTTTTTCCAGGTTACTTGGATATCATTAATATGTTTCTTCCAGGTTACTTGGATATCATTAATATGGTTCTTCCAGGTTACTTGGATATCATTAATATGGTTCTTCCAGGTTACTTGGATATCATTAATATGGTTCTTCCAGGTTACTTGGATATCATTAATATAGTTCTTCCAGGTAACTTGGATATCATTAATATGGTTATTCCAGGTTACTTGGCTGTAATTAATATGGTTCTTCCAGGTTACTTGGCTGTCATTAATATGGTTCTTCCATGTTACTTGGCTGTCATTAATATGGTCCTTTATGGCTACTTGGCTGTCATTAATATGGTTCTTCCAGGTTACTTGGCTGTCATTAATATGGTCCTTCCAGGCTACTTGGCTGTTATTAATATGGTTCTTCCAGCCTACTTGGCTGTCACTAATATGATTCTTTCAGGCTACTTGGTTGTTATTAATATGGTTCTTCCAGCCTATATGGCTGTCACTAATATGATTCTTTCAGGCTACTTGGTTGTTATTAATATGGTTCTTCCAGTTTACTTGGTTGTTATTAACATGGTTCTTCCAGGTTACTTGGTTGTTATTAATATGGTTCTTCCAGGTTACTTGGTTGTTATTAATATGGTTCTTCCAGGTTACTTGGTTGTTATTAATATGGTTCTTCCAGGTTACTTGGTTGTTATTAATATGGTTCTTCCAGGTTACTTGGTTGTGATTAATATGTTTCTTCCAGGCTACTTGGTTGTTATTAATATGGTTCTTCCAGGTTACTTGGTTGTGATTAATATGATTTTTAAGCCTACGTGGTTGTTATTAATATGGTTCTCCAGGTTAACTGGCTGTCGTTAAAATGTTTCTTACAGTTTTTACAAAGGTTCTTGGTGGTTAGTTAACTATTTTATTTAATATTTATTTGCATACAGTTTATTTGTGTGATTGATAAAGAAAATGTTACAAGTCATTTTGATTGTTTCTTAAATATTTATTGCAGCTCATCTACCTATTGTAACGTCTGACTTGACTATTATAACGAGATATGCTGTTGAGGCTGATAAACTGTTATCTGGGATGTTTAATGAAGTTCATTAGCATATTGTTTATAAACATATTTTTTTATAATTATCATCATCACTGCGTGCCGTCTCCGAGTCGAGGTTGGCTACCATGGAGATCCATTCCACTCTGTCTCTAGCTTTGATGGTGCAGATTGTCATAGGTTGATTTGTCAATCTTTTAATGTTACTGGTCCATGTTAGTCTTGTTCTGCCTCGCCTCTTTTACCTCGTATTTTCCCTTCCAATATTACTTTTATTATGTTGTTGTGTCATGACCCAAAAATTCATAAAACAATAGTTAGAATTTCTCTCCATGGCTTTCTTTGGAATGTTATGTGATGAGGCTCCAACCTCATTCACGGTGGTCTGCCTTATTCGTCTTTTTATAATACCTGGCTTATAAGGAGACATGCGACTCGAGTTAGAAAAATACTGGGCGCCTGGGTAGCCTAAAGGTACGACGTCGGACTCTGGACAGGAAGGATCAGGGCTCAAAGCCCACTACAAGCGTTTAAGAATTTCTTTCAAATATGAAACATGAATCCATGGTTTCTACGCGACGTTACCCTTTGCTTGTCTCCGGAGTAGTGAAAACCAATGTCATGTCCCCTCGGGTAACGGCAATAAACAGGAGGTCCTGTGTGAACGTGCGCACGTTAAAGAATATTTACAGTTAACATAGATAAGGTAGGCCATAAAATAAAGCCCCAGCTCGGGCAACATTGTCAGCAAGAACGCAGCCACGCCCTATATCCCAGGCCCCCTGCTAGTGAGTGCCAATTCTCTCCTGTGATTTTCTCAACAGGGATATGGGTTCGTCCGCTGTGTAGTGTTAGTTACCCTAACAACAGCAACAGCTGGAAATAATTTAGTATTCACTGAAATGTGTAATGGCAACATCGGTCTAATATTACCACGAAAATATATGAGAATGAGCAAATAGTGCCTTTAAATTAAACCCCAAAAAATTTAACGGTCCCCAAAAATCTAAATTTTTGAATCACTGCTTTATGGTCTCCCTTTCCCAAGATAGTGTCAATGATCACAAAGTGTATTCCACACTCTCTCATTTTATAGTACATCCAATTGAGAGAAACATGTTTTTTATCCTCCTTCTGATATGTCTATTGAGCTATCTTTATGTTTTTCCCTCATTAATAATTTCTTTATTGATCGTCTTTAGCTGTTCATGGAACTCTGAACATTCTTCTAAGAAACTATATCTCTTTAATATTTTTTTTCAAGTGAAGATAGTGAAAAAGTATGAAGAATCAATAGAGCAAAGACGAAAAATGTAAAGTAATGGTGGAATACCAACCGGGCTGGTTTGAATTAGTTTGTATGTATGAGTAAGAGGGAGAGGGTTTAAGAATGAGTTAAGGATTAATAATGACTGAGTAGAAATGAAAGAGCAAGAACTGAATGCAATAATGAATGGGAGAACCAGTGCAGTGAGTAAAGTGAATGAAGGAGTAGGAAGAGGGATAATGAAAAAAAGAAGTAATATGATGAAATAATGAACTACAAGTAGAGTTGAAGGATGTACTGTAACATTAATATCGTATGGGAGAGAATCCCTACACTTGCATAGCGCCGGGCCTGATTTGACGTTCACGTTTGAAGTCCTATCTCTGTGAGGCTGAAGCTTTCCAGTAAAAAAAAGTGGGTCGTGACAATTCCTGGGAAGTGTAAAGTAACAGGCTTTGTATTGATAGGCAGATAGTATGGCAGGAAGTGGTGGAGACGAAGCGGAAGAGTAAGAGTATAGGAATAAATTGTGATGGAAATGAACAAAGTGTGTTGAAAGTATTGGGCAGTATAGAAGATAAATATGATAGATGAAGTAGAAGATGTGATAAGAAGATACAATAATTCGTTATAATTTCTTTACTTCACTCCCCAAATTCTAAATACATTTATAACCAGCAACCAAAAACAAAAACAAGGATGCATCCTAATCACCAAGCTTGTTCTACACACTGAAACAATCTTTAAAAACACCACAGAGATGCCAGGCTTAAACATTAATGGAAAGATAATCAATAACCTAAGATATGTTGATGATATTATATTACTATTACAAAATCATACAGATATACAAAAAAAACTATTTTACTTAATAAAATAAACATAACAAGTAAAAAAAATATGGATTAGATATGAAAATAAAAAAGACTAAAAACTATTATCATAAAAAAAAAATAATACTCAAAACATACAAGTTGATGTAAAGATTAAAGGAAATGACCTGGAGACAGTTCAGAGCTACAACTACCATTTGGACATACTATAACCAGTGAAGAAAAACGTAAAACTGAAATATAGAACAGAATAAAAATGGCAAAACGCAAATAATAATGTCATGGAAAATATACTAACATCAAAACAAGTATCACTAGGATAAACCTAAACTAGCAAAGTGTTATGTCATCTAAACATTCCTGTATGGTGCAGAAACATGGACATTAGACAAGAAAATAGAACAGAAGATTAAGCCTATGAAATGTAGATTTATAGAGGAATAGGAAGAAGTGGATTGAAAGAAAGGGAAAAAATGATGAACTCTTAAAACAACTAAAAATGAAAAGAGAACTACTAAACGCAATTCAAACAAGACAAATTAGATTTTTGGTGCATATTAAAAGACACATCAGCCTACTAAAAGTAATCTTGAAAGGGAAAATGCCCGGTAAAAGAGGCAGATCATGACGAACATGTACGAGTAACATCAAAAGATGGTCAAGTCATCCTATGACAACCTGCATTATCAAATCAAGTGACAGAGCAGAATGGAAATGGCGATCCAAGGTAGCTACCCTTCGATGGGGAGACGGCACTCGATTGATGATGATAAAAAAATATATATATATAAATAAGTACCTGGAGAGATAATTTCATTTTCTTGGAAATAAGTCTGATTCTCTGAATAAAGTAGGTTGCCATATCACAGGAAAACCGTTACCGTTAAGTACTGCACATTCTAAATGTGCGTGGCCATAACATTACCTTCCTTCCATGTGGTAAAGATAAGGCTCTTATTAAAGCCACGTTAAAAAGAATGCACTAATTATTGCTTTTACATTATAAATGAATAAGCAATGATTAAAGTCAAGAATATTCTATAGGAATGTGGAGGCAGAAAAATAAATGTTTGTAACACAATTATGCATGATACCCAAACAATGGTTTAATATTTAACGCCAAATTCCGGTGAGATCTACTAATATTTAATATGTCATTATATGGATTATTATATAATTATATGAACATTTTGATTTCGCTGACAGTTAATAGAATGTATAATAAGCTTAAATGATACAATTTAATTTGTATTGTAACAATATGTTAATTGTGGAGGAGAGAGAGAGAGAGATAGAGAGAGATAGAGAGAAATAGAAATACTGAGAAATTAGAACTGTTATTAGAGCATTGTAATTCTTGTCACTTCACTTGTTATATGATAACAATGTTATGATGTTACGGACCAGGTCCGTTCAGAAAAAAAATAACTGAATAAGATAACTAGTTAGAGGTTTTCATAACTGTTGGAGTTATCAATGGCATGTCTAATAGGAAAGGAACTTTTTACATGCGTAACGAAATAAGGTGATAAGAAAGAGGGTTAGAAAGAAGTTAGTTAAGTTAGTGTGTAAATGAATGAGTTAGTGAATGAGTTAAGTGAGTGAAACAGTGAAAGAATCAGAAAAGTTAATGAGTCAGTGAAGGAACCAGATAAGTTAGTGAGTTAGCAAGTGAATTAAAAACATAGGTGAGTGTGTGAATAAATGAATCAGTGAATGAGAAAACTAAGTGAATGAATGAGCTATGTGAATGAATGAGTAAAAGCGTGAGTAAGGTGAGTGAATTAGTAAGGCACTGCAAGAGTAAAATGAGTGAGTGAATCAGTGAATGAGTGAGTTAAGGGAGTGAGTAAGTTATTGAGTTATTCGCGGGTCATCATCATTGCACTCCGAACATGTCCATAGGTGCTCAGATCCCCTCCTCAGCAATTCCCGCAGTGTCCAGCGACTGATGACTCCAGTTCTATGTTGGTTGATAAGTATTCGTACACGGCCACTAAGTTTCTCATTTCTGGCTGTGCCCACCTTAACTCTCATTTCCATCATCTGAAGAAGTGACGTGGATCTGTGTTTGTCGAAGTCCTGTGCTCTTCCCACTTCTCGGAGGGCATTGATGATGTTCACCCGATCCATTGGTTGCCCGTCCTCAACGACAGCGCAGCTAGCCAACCTGTCCACTCTTTCATTTCCCCGTACACCCGCATGTCCAGGGACAAAGACAAAGGTGACCTTACGTATATTGGATTTCTGCAACGACTCTACCCATTGCATGCGTACAGAGTCCGCCTCCACTTTTTTTATCATGCTCATCGAATCACTCAGTATACATGAGTGGGTGTAGTCTTGTGTCTCTAACCATTTGAATGCCTTGGTCACTGCCATCGCCATGCTACTCGTGGTCATAATGGATGCACCACTGTCTTCGTAGACTATTCTGCCTGCCGAGTGTGCTGTAAATGTCCATGCACTTCTTAGGATTGCGCTACTGAACGCGTCAAAAAACGGTGGTTTGTTTTCGTCGGTCTGTCGTCAAGGACGCGTAATTCATTTCATTTGTAAAATGATCACAGTGTATCCGCGTGCTGCAGAGCTATTTACTAGAGTTGGCCAGTTTATATCGTGGAAACGGGTTCTGAACCGTGCGATTGAGTAAGTGCACGTGAGTCTAGACTATCCACATCATCGACGTTCAGCGACAAAATCATCTATGATACTATGACGATGGTAAGTATTCAGATGCATCCCAAACGACAACATCGAAGAAGGAGTGAGTAAGTTCAGTGAGCGAGTGAATTAAGGGAGTGAGTAAGTTCAGTGAGTGAGTGAGCTATGTGAGCAAGTGAATGTGATAGAGAACGAGTTGAGTAAGTTAAATGAGTTAGTGAGTGAATGGAAGAGATAAGTGAGTGAGTGAATTAATTAGTCAACGGGTTAAATGAGCGAATCAGTGAGTGAATGCAAGAGCTTAATTAGTGAATGAATGAGCTAGTGAATGAAGTAAATAAGTTAATTAGTGAGTAAGCTAGTTTGTGAATGCAAGAATTAATTTAATGAATGAGTTTGTGAGTGCATTAACTGAATGACTGCGTTAAGTGTGTGAGCTATGTGAGAGAATGAAAGCTGCTTTAAGTGAGTAAATGAGTGAATTAAATGAGGAGGTGAGTGAGAAAATGAGTAAGCGAATGACTTCAGTGAATGAGCTACAAGTGAGTTACGTTAAGCAAGTGAGTGAGTTAAGTGAATGAGGGTAATAGTGAATGAGCGATAATGTTGATTGAGTGAATGAGTAACTGAGTGCAACTTGTACACATACAATCATATTTCGTTCTGAAAGCAATCACTATACAAGTGAAAGGAGAATTAGAAATTAAAATTTAATGGTACAGTCATTACTAGAACTAAATACGTATATCAACAAACATATTTTAAATTGATGATGGGCCTGCAGAATTAGAGCGGATCACTGAACGCGAAATGAAGAATAGAATCGTCCATAAATAAAAGATTAACCTATTCAATACATCATTTGTTAACACTAAGATTAACGAATATTACAACAGCGATATCTGAGTGCACTTTTACGTTATTAATTATTGACAATAAAATAATAGTATTAATAATAATAAGCTTTCTATTTCGTACCACAGCACAATCAGTAAAACTAACGACAGGCACTTGCAAGAACAAAGTATAACTATCCACTTAAAAGAAATAATATCACATAGCCATTTATATTCCTGAAACAGCAACAAGAAATGTTTCTCTTTACAGAAACGACAGCACAGCTTGAACATAACTTTAAAAACACGATCAGAAGTGTATTTGTCGCTTCTAGTTTTAACTCTGATTAGATATTTAACTGTGATCTGATCATACTTACTCGAGATAATTATATAATATAATTATGTAATTATGAGATAATTATGTTAGTTGTATGTGTTACTTTTAAGTTATAAACGTATACTTTCATGCCACAGCTGTTTGTTTTAATATATTTATGTGATATTTTAGTTATAATCTGAGAAATAGTGCACGATTATTTAGTGTAGACTGATTTTTTTAAAACGGTTAAAATTTGTGACACCATAAAAGAAAAGGCAGTAATCTTTACCAAAACGTTGTGCTACTAATGCCAGTCTTAGACCCTAGATGCAAGAACAATAAGAAAAACAACCTCTACTGAGATAGAATATGTTGGACAAATGACAGGAAACAGTCTGAGAGATAAGATCAGAAATGAAGAATTGAGAAAAAAAAAAGAAATAAATAACCCCCCTCAGGGAATATATAAAGAAAAAACATATAAAAATGGTTTGGCTACGTGACAAGGCAGAGTGATCAAAACACAACAAATGAGCCTTCAATAAGCGTTGCGAGAGCACCAGACCCAAGGGCCGACAAAGGAAAAGATGGATTGACGGATTATTAGAAGCACAAGGAAACATAACGGCAGTAGAGGCGAACAGAAGTGCAAAAGACCGCAAATCATATCTCCCCTCAATACTGAAAGGAAAATGAGGAAGGAAAGAAGAAAAAAGAAAAGAAAAGAAAAGTAAAATTTGTTCAGCAAATATACATATTTACCGTATGAATAATACTTTAGTAGAATAATGTTTGTAGCTAAAAGTACAAAGATTGGCAAATATGAGAATCAAAAGATATATACAGATCAATTGTTAGTCACACACGATTTAATTGTTTAAGATATAGCTCCTTCAAATCTAGCTGAGTGTATAATAGGACAAGCATATATATCCTTGTTATATTTTTTTAGAACAAAAAAACACTAATAAGTAAATTAACTAAAGCATCATTGGTAAACAGCTGTGAGATATAAATATTGAATAAAACGTGGCTCATCGAGTTGGAGAACTAAGATTTTAAGTGTACAACATAATTAAATGTAAAATGTATATTTTGAATCTACATTTATTTTAAAAGCATTAACTACAAGAGTTAATTTTAGAAAAATACAAATATATAAATAAAGTTACAATACTTCCTATGTTATAAGTTGTCTACATCTCTCTGCCACTGTAACGTCACGACATAGTTACTTTCAGACAGTCGTGTTTCTCACTCGAGAGTAACAAGCACAGGCTGGCCAGGTCGATGAAAACAAAATAAATCCGAATGTTCTGGGACATACCACAAGAACCGCTAGTTGGCCGGAAACGATAAAAGACGCGAGGGTGGTTCACCGTGGGAGTCCACTGCGGCGCGACAGGAGTTATGACAAATTAGAGACAGATTGTTTCACAGAAATAGAGAGGCAACTGGTCAATATGGAAAATGTCACGGAAAGGTCATCAGTTATGTTTTTTTTTTTTAATATATATATATATATATATATATATATATATATATATATATATATATATATATATATATATATATACACACACATTCTTATATGGTTTATTTATAGATTCGGAATGAAAAGTGATGGTAAAATATCATTTCAAGAAATGTAAATTATGATAAAATTTGGTTTTAACCATAACTTATTTCTGAAAAAAATAATTCAACTTTGAGATGAAATGGATACGATCCATTTTGTATATTACATGGATAATAATTTATTGCGTGGATATGCATAGAAGACAATAACAATGTTAGACTCTAAAATCGTATAGGGTAATGATGTTACATTATAAAATTACTGATGTGACTATAGAAAATAAAGATGATGTTAGATTGTACAAATGAAGATGTTTATCATCATCATCAAGTACCATGTCTGCTGGCGTAAGTCCTCATGTCACTCCACAACTTTCGATCGCCCACAGTTATTTATCATTTCTGCTGTTGACCTTCTGCAAAGCCATTCTCTTTAGCTGCCAGGTATATTTGCTCTTCACTTCCCTCTATCTCTTCATCCCTAAATTTTCCAAGTTGCAACAATATATTCCAGCTGTTCCCTTCTCATTACATAGCTAAAAAGTGATGATTGTTCTTCCTAATTTTGGGATATTAGCTCTTTTATTTCTTGTCTCCTTCAGAAAGTTTTCATTACGCATCTTAGCTGCCCATGGTATTCTAAACATTCTTCTGTAAAACCACATTTCTACAGCCTTCAGTGATATTCTTGTCTGTTGTCCTATTATCCATGATTCACTTCCAAATGTTAAGACTGGCGCTACATAACATTTAAGAACTCTTTTTCCTTGCTTCAACAACTGATTGCACAGTATAATATGCACATTATCAATGTTATAACTAAACTACCACTTTGAGATACAAATAAACAGCTGTGAAAGATATCATATCCCAGTTGTCAGTAAATATAACTCCTTCTATGAGAACACTAGAACACCCAATATCATTCATAAAGCTTGTGTTGTCATTTAATTAAGCATTATACAATTCCGAAGATAAATAAATTACCCATCAATCTGGATTAATTGGTAAGTTTAATTTTTTTTTTTTGTTGTTCTGGTGTTCATCGTATGATTACTACTACTTATTGTAAACCAAAAGGTGACGGTAAACTGGCCTAGATGCATTGTTTTGTAGTTTGTAGCAAAACAGTAATATTTACGTCTTTTGACCCGAAACATCCGACACCACTACGGTTTTTTAAGTACTTTGTTGTCTTCAGTTGTAACTCACTTGGTCAGGATCATTAAACTATTTCAAAATACACCGCGAGGAGCTGGAGTTTGATTAGCTGCTGTTGTCTTTTATCCTGATTCCAGTTTTCAGTTATGAGTCGCTGACATCATAGCCTCTGTAGGTTTAACAATAATATATGACAAATTAAATATTTTCCTCTACGGCCAATACGGCAGTGTATATAATGCAGTCACCTTACAAAATTGGGAAGTTAAGATAACTTGATCCAAGCAAAGTAACATGCAACACAGACATGTTTAATAAAGCAGAAGATCATATATCAAACTAGTATTTCAGAAAAGTTTCACATCTTATGCGGCAAGCGTATGTTACATAACATGGGAACGAGTTAATGTGTGCTATATACAAGCAGAATAGCTCAGGCCAAAATAGCATTTCAAAAAAATAAAAATATCTTATGCAACAAATCTATGTCAATAAAAATGAGAAAGAGAGTTCATCGTTGCTATATAGAACTAATTCTGACCTATGGAAGCGAATCATGGACAGTAGACAAACAAATGAAAAGACGATTAGAGGCCACAGAGATGGGATTTCTCAGAAGAATGTTGAAAGTTCCCTGGGCAGCTAAAAAGACCAATGAGGAAGTTCTCAAAGAGGCCAACACAAAAATGGAGCACTTAATAAAAACATCAGCGAGAAGTAATCAACATTTTTCGGGCACATCATGAGAAGAGGAAAGTTGGAATACTTGGTTACAACTGGCAAAATAAAAGGAAAGAGAGATCGCGGGCGAAAAAGAGAGAAAATATTGGATAGCTTGGTGTCGTGGCATGGAAAACAGTCAACAACAGAACTGATACGATGCACTGTAGATAGAAGATTGTGGAGGGACATGATCACGTACGCCAAACGGTATGTCACATGATGCTGATATACAACCAATTCTAACTCACGGAAGCGAATCAGGTTGTTGAGTATTCTCTAGATAGCTAAAGAGATCAACGAGGAATTTCTCATCGAGGCCAAAAAAAAGAAAAACTCATTACAATACCAGAAAGAATCAATCGTCATTTTTTTTCCTAACACACCATGATATGAGGAAGTTAGAATGCTTGGTTACAATTGGCAAAGTACAGGGAAAGAGAGATCGTGGACGACAAAGAAAGAAGATACTGGGTAGCTTGATGTCGTGGCAGGGTAAACAATCAACAACAGAATTGATACGATGTACTAAGATACGAGAATTGTGGACAGGACATGATTGCCTTTGTCAACCTGTGTGACACATAATGATGATGGTAATCGAGACAGAATAATTGTTACATAAACGAGAGATAAATGGCTACATATAGGCCGAGGCGTTACCTGTAGGGAAATTGGTGTTGGTATGTGTAGTATTATTGCCATTAACACAACGTGTCAGACGAATGACAGGAAACAGTCTGAGAGATAAGATCAGAAATGAAGAACTGAGAAAAAAGCTAGGAATAGCCCCCGCCATGGAATATATAAAGAAACAACAGATAAAATGGTTTGGCCACGTGACACGGCAGAAAGATCAAAACACAACACAACGAGCTTTCAATATACTTTACGAGAATAGCTGACCCAAGGGTCGACCAGGAAAAAGAAAGATCGACGGAATACTGGAAGCACTAGGAAATATAACAGCATCAGAGGCGAACAGAGGAGCAACAAAAGACCGAAAATTATATTTCCCCTCGACGCTGAAAGGCAAATGAGGAAGGAAAGAAGAAGAAGAACACAAAGTTAGGTAATGTATGTGGTCAGCAGTAGGCCAAGTCGTGGTTTTTTTTTCAAAATAAAAATCCGTACATCAATGTAAGGTGAACCTAAAATTCGGACCTTATCGAAACTTTTTTTTTTTTTTTTTTTTTTTTTTTGCAGAACATCGCACTCATGGCAGTCCATATGAAATTTTGTCCCTAGCTAGAACTCTTATTCTTCTGGTGTCAAGTTCAATATTTATTTCTTCTTCTCTCCTTCCTCATTTGTCTTTCGAGCGGCGTGTCGAGAGGAGATATACGTTTGCGGTCTTTTGCTTTTCTATTGGCTTCTGTTGCTGTTATATTTTCAGTGTTTCTCACATTCCATCGATCTATCATTGTTCGGGTTCGGCAATTAAGACTGGTGCTTTGGCAACGTTTATTAGTGGCTCCTTGTGTTGTGTTTGGCAACTTTTATTAGTGGCTCGTTGTGTTGTTGTTTTGGCAACGTTTATTAGTGGCTCGTTGTGTTGTGTTTTGGCAACTTTTATTAGTGGCTCCTTGTGTTGTGTTTTGGCAACGTTTATTAGTGGCTCCTTGTGTTGTGTTTTGGCAACTTTTATTAGTGGCTCCTTGTGTTGTGTTTTGGCAACGTTTATTAGTAGCTCCTTGTGTTGTGTTTTGGCAACGTTTATTAGTGGCTCGTTGTGTTGTGTTTTGGCAACTTTTATTAGTGGCTCCTTGTGTTGTGTTTTGGCAACTTTTATTAGTGGCCCCTTGTGTTGTGTTTTGACAACTTTTATTAGTGGCTCCTTGTGTTGTGTTTTGGCAACTTTTATTAGTGGCTCGTTGTGTTGTGTTTTGGTAACTTTTATTAGTGGCTCCTTGTGTTGTGTTTTTTCAACGTTTATTAGTGGCTCGTTGTGTTGTGTTTTGGCAACGTTTATTAGTGGCTCCTTGTGTTGTGTTTTGGCAACTTTTATTAGTGGCTCCTTGTGTTGTGTTTTGGCAACGTTTATTAGTGGCTCCTTGTGTTGTGTTTTGGCAACGTTTATTAGTGGCTCGTTGTGTTGTGTTTTGGCAACGTTTATTAGTGGCTCCTTGTGTTGTGTTTTGGCAACGTCTATTAGTGGCTCGTTGTTTGGCGTTTTGGGCTTTCTGTTTTAAATCGTGGCCAAACTATCTATCTGTTTATTTACATATTTTATTGGCGGGAATTACTCTTAGCGCTTTCCTTGGTTCTTTTCTAATCTGATCTCTCAGGCTGTTTCGTGTAATTTTTTTCTAACACATTTCATTGCGGTAGTGATTATTTTTTCATGAGCCTCGAGTCCTGGTATGGCAATGATAGCAGGACATTGGGATGATTTTTTTTTATGTCTTGAAATCAGCCTCTTCGTCGTCTGTCCTTGTTTCGTCTCTGGAATCATGCCTCCCATTAATTTTCTTTCCAGTCCTTTGTGGCTGACAGTCGATAGAATTAATTAACTTTGCCTAATACTCTAAATATACTACATCGAGACATCTTTACAGTATTCACAAATAATGTGACACGTGGTAACATCTATAAAAGACTAACCGAAGGGTCCTGCGATATATAGGCTACTAATTAAAATGCCAACTTTAAGCATAAGCACATATAGATAAGCAGTGTATCCGCAAAAAAAAAAAATGACACGATGTACCATCCTTCATTTCTTGTTGAAGTCGCAGTTAGATTGATTACATAACGAAGGACAGGCCCTAACAAAAATGAAATAACATAATTTATAGTCAAAAGGAATTAAAGATTTACCTAGGAAAAGTCAAACGAACAACCACCAAACATAAGCATAGTTCTTTCTAAGGAAGCTGGGAAAGGAGGAGAAAAGGGAGTGGAACATTAGGTAAAATTAATTTTTAAAAGACAGTATGCAGACGTGCATTGATTTGTTATATATAGAAAAAAAATTATTGTATTCTTGTGGCGATGGTACCTGAGACATTTCAGAAATATGGACACCATTCCTAAAAAACATTAATAGTTTTTTTATTTATTTATTGGGACATCGGTATGTAGAATAGTCCCTTCTAAATATTTATCCTTTTTTTTTACTTGCTCTACGGGGACACAATATGATAAACGTGTTCTCCGTCTCAGATAAGACTTGTCACTGAATCTCATCCACCTTAAGAACACGAGCCACTTAAAAAAAATATCAATAAATTTACGTTGGACTTTTGCATATGAGATGGGCTTTTGGAACTCAGTAAACGAATTTGCCTTCACATACAAGCTGTCTTAGACAAGCAACAAATATGAAATGTCAGTACAAGTACACTACAACGTATAGCTTCTTCTTCTTTCCTTCCTAATTTGCCTTTCAATGTCGAGGGGAGATTATATGTAATAAACAGTAGGGGGGGGGGATAGTACGCACTCCTGTCTTACACAACTGATCTAATTTCGAAGTGGTCTGTGTAGCCTGCTGCTGTTCTGACCCTGCAGCTACTGTTGATGTAGAGACTTTTAATTAGATTGGTTAGATGTTGGCTTACTTCGTACGTTGTTAGTATCTCCCACAGTTGTTCTCTGTTTACTCTGTCGAATGCTTTTTCCTGGTCAATGAAGGCTATGTATTAGTTTTGATTGTGTTCTGCCGTTTTTTTTTTTTTGCAAGCTGTTTTAATGTGATTAGAACGTCAATACATCCTCAGTTTTTTCTGAACCCCATTTGAGAATCGCTTAACTGTAGTTCTATTATTGGTCTCAGCCTTTTTTCCATGATTTTGGCTTATAGCTTGCCTACATGGCTGAGAAGAGATATACCTCTACATTGATTGCGGTCTCTTTTGCTACCTTTCTTTTTCCATATTGGTACGATGATTACACAGTGCACAGCAATGTTTCCAAAATAATCCACAACGATGTAATACACGATAAATAAAGAAAATTAAAATAAAATGATATTGAAACTAACAGAAAGACAAAACAAACTACAACGTTTTGGCAAAATCTTCATTAGGTATAACAAACAAACTATACAAAAATGGCGTGAAAGACGGTGACCAGGATTTTCGTAGATAGTGGTTAACAGATTAATAGACAATAAGGCAGGTAGGATTTATTTAGACCAACGAAACCAAACAATGGAAAATTGGAAAATTGAAAGGAGGTGTCCCATAGAGTACAAGAGGAATGGGAAGAAGAGTCAACGAATGAGAGGAGAGGCAAGGGGGAAGAAGGGCAAGACGGGTAATAAAGATAGCGCGGGGAGGAATAGAGATAGGACGCAGGAAATACATAGAGAGAAGACCATAGATTAAAGAAAAGAATGAAAAGAGTTTAATTCTCTGGGTTGAAGAGTACCGCGGCGGGCTATAAGTCGATTCTCCAACGTGAACCGGCTATGGGTATCAGAGGAACAAGAGATGATGCCAGTAACACGGAAGTCATCGGATTTATTATGTCCTGGAAATCTGAAATAGGAGGACACAAAAGTGCCGGAATCATCTTAGATATTATATACGTGTTCATAGGCTGTGTCTCTAAAGCCTTGACTAGTTTGGCCAATATGTATTTTGAGACAACGTTGCCAGATGATGATGTATATTAGATACAGGGAAACACGCGTAAAGCCTTCCAGGATAGTAAAAGAGTCGTTCGGGAACAATTCGTTTTGAGTCTGTAGTACGAAAGGTCACGTACTGCATGATCTGTTGCAGCGGGTTGTATCCAGCATGTTCTGGCCAGGGTTGTGGAGGCGGCTCCTAACCAAAATGTCCCAAAGGTTCTATCGTGTTTAAAGGCCACCAATGGTGGGACGAGAACAGAATGCGAGTAGTAGGTTCAGAGTGGAGAACAGGTAGATGTAGTTTCAGGAATCGGAGTGCAAACAGATTGTGAGGAGGATGGGTAAGAGAGAGAACAGTTCTGTTCGAAGGAGGACGGGCGGTGATGGTAAGAGAGAGAACAGTTCTGTTCGAAGGAGGACGGGCGGTGATGGTAAGAGAGAGAACAGTTCTGTTCGAAGGAGGACTGGCGGTGATGGTAAGAGAGAGAACAGTTCTGTTCGAAGGAGGACTGGCGGTGATGGTAAGAGAGAGAACAGTTCTGTTCGAAGGAGGACTGGCGGTGATGGTAAGAGAGAGAACAGTTCTGTTCGAAGGAGGACTGGTGGTGATGGTAAGAGCTAGAGTGCGGGTAATAAGGAGAACTTTTTGGAGAGCAGATTGCAGGACAGATTCACGGTAAAGATGGTGACAACAGAATTCCAACATAAGGTGGGCCTAACGGAGTAAGTCGCCCGTGCTCTAAAGGGGCTCGAAAGGGGAGTAAAGAATAGCGGCGCTGTACCCTACCAGGAATGTTCGTAAGAGGCGAGAAAGGAGGGTTGGGCATGGGACTGGTTATCCCATACTGTAAAACAAATAAGCCGAAAAAACTTCACAAACATGGACAAGTCAAAGAGAGAAAAAGTAAATCCGCCATCCAGGAAAGATAAGGGCTCTCTGTCTAAGAGACGTATGACGCAAGCCGGAGAAAGCCGCAAGGAGTCCGGGTTGCCGGATCACCCTTTGTCTACCAGGAAATCCTCCAGAATTGGCACCTGGAATGTGCGTACCCTAAACGAACAGGGAAAAGCTGCACAGGTAGCAGCAGAAATGACAAACTACAAGATAGATATTCTGGGAATGTGTGAAACAAGATGGCTAGGAATGGAAAGAATACAATTAAATACAGGAGAGATGATTTTATCATCAGGACATCAGGAACCTGGAGCACAACATAGTGAAGGGGTAGCTATAATACTCTCAAGGAATGTACAGAAGACATTAATAGAATGGGAAGCAGTAGGACCAAGACTAATGAGAGCAACATTTAAAACAACCAAAAACAAATAAAATTACACATTATCCAATGCTATACACCAACTAACGATAAGGATGATTTAGTTAAAGATGATTTCTATAAACAGCTACAATGTCAGATGGATGCAAGGCGAGCCAAGGATATTATAATCTTGATGGGAGACCTAAATGCTAAAGTAGGATCAGACAACAGAGGCTTCGAAGAGATGATGGGGAAACATGGACTTGGAGATATAAACGAGAATGGAGAGATATTTGTGAATTTCTGCGCCCTTAATCAAGTGAGCCTAGGAGGAAAATATTCCAACATAAAAGAATTCAACAAAGCTACATGGATGTCACCAGATCATAAAACGGAAAATCAAATTGATCACATATGTATTAACAATAAGTTTAAGTCATCCTTACAGGATGTAAAAGTATATAGAGGGGCAGATGTAGCTTCAGATCATCATCTTCTGATAGCTAAACTTAAAATTAAACTAAAAAGGTATACTACAGCGAATAAAGATAGAAAGTATTTCAATGTAGGGTTTCTTAAAGAACAAGGAATTAAAGATAAATTCGCAGTCACAATGTCAAACAAATACCAAGTCCTCCAACAACTAGAAAATACAAGAAATATAGAAGATCATTGGAAACAGGTAAAACATATATGGAAAGAGACATGCGAGGAAACACTAGGGAAAAGAGAACGCCAGAATAAGGCAGAGACCCTGGACAAAATTAAAGAAAGAAAGAACAAGAAAGCAGACATAAACAAAAGCAAAACGAGAAGTATTAAAGTCAAGACACAGGAAGCTTACACAGAGGTGAAAAAAGAAGTTGAGAAGATACATTAAAAGGGATAAGAGGAAATATATAGATGAACTAGCTAAAGAGACAGAAGAAGCAGCAAATAAAGGGAATATGAAAGAACTGTTCAACAGCACAAATAAATTAAGTGGAATTACAAACAAATCAATGCCTTTATTAAAGATTAAAGATAAGAAAGGAAATCTGCTTAGTAATATAAGGGAACAAATGGAGAGATGGAAAGAGCATTTTGAAGAACTTTTGAACAGACCCGGCTCAAATAATCCTCCAGATATACTACCAACAGAAGAAGAGTTACACGTTAACTGTGGAAAACCAAGTAAAGAAGAAATAATGAAAGCCATCAACCTATTAAAAAATGGTAAAGCCACAGCACCAGATGAAATTCCTTCGGAAGCCATTAATGCAGATATTAGCACATCTACCAAGATGTTACATAATCTACTAGATAAAATGGGAGAGGGAAGAAATACCTAAAGACTGGAGAGAAGGTTATATGATCAAACTACGGAATCCCCATAAAGTTTATTAACCTGATAAAAACAATGTATGAAGAAACAAAATGTAGTGTGGTGCATGAAGGACAGATTACAGAAGCATTTGAAATAAAAACAGGAGTAAGACAGGGATGCCTTCTGTCTCCATTTTTCTTTCTACTGGCCATAGATTGGATTATGAAAATATAGCAAAACAACAGAAATGGGATCCAGTGGTCACTGACCAAACAGCTTGATGATTTAGACTTTGCTGATGACATAGCTCTCCTATCACACAGCCATCAACAGATGCAGGATAACATGAGTATATTAGATGAGAGATCACAACAGCTAGGACTAAAGATTAATAGAGAAAAGGCAAACATTATGAGGATTAATACAGTTGGCAATAACCAAATATAACTAGGAGAAATACCTCTACTAGACGTACAATCTTACATATATCTGGGCAGTAATGTAGATAAAGAGGGAGGAACAGAAAATGATACCAAAATAAGAATATCAAAAGCAAGAGGAGCTTTCATTGCACTAGGAACATATGGAAATGCAAAGAAATTAGGTTAAATACAAACATAAAAATTTGCAACTAAAATGTTAAGTCGGTCCTATATGGCTGTGAAACATAGAGAACAACAAAATTGGCAATCACGAAGATACAATTATTATATACAGTACATTAATGGATTTTTACGCAGAATAAATGGATGGAAATGGCAGGACAAAATCACTAACATAGAATTATGGAAATGTACCAGTCAAATACCAGTGGATAAAGAGATACAGCGAAGACGATGGCGCTGGTTAGGGCACACACTACGGAAGCCAACTGAGAGTATTACACAACATGCCCTTTTTGGAATCCCCAGGGAAAAGACAAAGAGGAAGACCAAGGAATTCTTGGAGAAGGCAGATAGAAGCAGAGATGAAGATGATGGGGAAGACATGGAATGATCTTAAAAGAATGACAAAAAAACAGAATCACTTGGAAAATGTTTGTTGAAGACCTATGTTCCACTGGGAGCTAAAAAAGGTAGAAGAAGAAGAATGGAAAAAGTCGGCATCTTGGTATATATAATTTAATCTAATTTTGACTGACATGCATACTCTAATACATTTATATACTAACACTAAAATTTAAAAAAGCTGCCAATCCTGCATGTATCCCATTTTTGAGTGTCATGGAGGTTTTCAATGGGACTGGAATTAAAACCGCATGCTCGCATGCTCACTGCAGTCGCCAAGAAGTGCTCAGGTTAGCGTTTTTATAACGATACAAGCGTGTGTGTTTGTGTGTAGATAGAGAGCGACCAGCTACAAAGAACTAAACATAAAGTAAGAGAAACTATAATAAGTTAGTAAATATCAAACGCGAATACACACATCACATGTTCAAAAAAGACACACACACAAACACCTGATAATATAGTTTAGAAGTAATGTAAGAAAGGTCATACTCATAATTGTATAAATATGCCAATAGAATTTAAAATAAAATGAAGATAAAAAAAATGTAACATTTTTTGAGACAGAAAAAACCGTTACCTATTATTTATAGAGCCATAATTCGTTTATCTTCGGTTTGCAGGCCACGCAGGAAGCGGCTAATCGTCTTAACTGGGGCTTGGTTTTAGCTCGCTCTGAGAAGACAATGACCTCTCCGATATAGAACCCTACAGGCAAACAATGACATCTTCCCACAATCTAGCTGGCAAAATAAGCAGGGATTTATATATATATGCCTGTCCCTATTTAAAGGGGAGAAATAAACGTATTTTGTGTTCGTTTTGGACATGGTGCGACTGTGAGACTGGCAATAATTATATACAAACTTCAAATAGAAACAAGTATAAACCAGCGCTGAGTATCTACTTTTGTGTCACGTAATATAGTGGTAGCGTGTTTTGTTCAGAGCCGTTTTCTTCTTATTCTGTTTCTCTTCCTATTCCTTTTCTTCGCCTTCTTTTTTTTCCTTTTTTGTAGTCGCTTTATTTTTCTTCGTCGTCTTCTACTCCTTCTTTTTCGTCTTCATTTTCTTCTTCCTCTTTTTCTTCATCTTCATTTTCTTCAACTTCTTTTTCTTCATCCTCTTTTCTTTGTCTTCTTTTTCTTCGTCTTTTTCATTTTGTCTTCTTCTTCAACTACTTCTGCATTGTTTTCTTTTTCTTCTTTTTTTTTCTTTGTTGTCTTCTTTTTTCTTCTTCTTCGTTTTTCTTCTTTGTCTTTTTCTTCTTTGTTTTCTTCTTTGTCTTTTTTTGTCTTTTACTTTGTCTTTTACTTTGTCCTTTTCTTTGTCTTCTATTCTTTATTTTTTCTTGTTTGTTTTCTTCTTCTTCGTCTGTTACTGTGTCTTCTTCCTTGTCTAGAATGAAGAGTGCGGCATGATTCCAGAGACAAAATAAGGGCAGACATCGAATAGGGTGAATTTAAGACAAATTAAAAAAATCTTCATCCCAACGTCCTGCTATCATTACAGACCTGGACCCTAGGCTCAAGAAAAATAATTACTACCGCAATGAAATGTGTTAGAAAAAATTACATGAAGTAGCCAGAAAAATCAGATTAGAAAAGAACCGAGGAAAACGCTAGGAGTAATTCCCACCAATAAAATACGTAAATAAAAAAAAAAGTAAACAGCCCTGTGGCTGTACCAAGTATATACCAAGTGGCGTATAGGGAATATGGTGTTAGTGACCACAAATTTTACAGACCTTCAGCACATGATTTTTAGAGTAATATGTTCGGTGTTACGCCGTGCCGCTTTACTTTACCAGAAAAATCCGGTGCCCATTTAAAGCTGGGTGAACCCGGAAGCCGCCGATTGGGATCGAACCCTACCTCTAGTCCTTTGTAGTCCAGTACACTAACCACTGAGCTATTGCGGCTCCCAAAATACGTAAACAGATAAAATAATTTGGCCACGATTTAAACAGAAAGCCCAAAAGCACAACACAACGAGCCACCAATAGACGTTGCCAAAACACAACACAACGAGCCGCTAATAAACGTTGCTAAAACACAACACAACGAGCCACCAATAGACGTTGACAAAACACAACACAACGGGCCACTAATAGACGTTGACAAAACACAACACAACGAGCCACTAATAGACGTTGCTAAAACACAACACAACGAGCCGCTAATAGACGTTGCTAAAACACAACACAACGAGCCGCTAATAAACGTTGCTAAAACACAACACAACGAGCCACCAATAGACGTTGACAAAATACAACACAACGAGCCACCAATGGACGTTGCCAAAACACAACACAACGAGCCGCTAATAAACGTTGATAAAACACAACACAACGAGCCACCAATAGACGTTGACAAAATACAACACAACGAGCCACTAATAGACGTTGACAAAACACAACACAACGAGCCACTAATAGACGTTGACAAAACACAACACAACACAACGAGCCACTAATAGACGTTGACAAAACACAACACAACGAGCCATCAATAGACGTTGACAAAACACAACACAACGGGCCACTAATAGACGTTGACAAAACACAACACAACGAGCCACTAATAGACGTTGACAAAACACAACACAACACAACGCCGAACCCGAACAACGATAGATTGATGGAATGTGAGAAACATCAGAAACATAACAGCAGCAGAGGCCAACAGGAAAAAAAAATATCTCCTCTCGACACTCCGCTCGAAAGACAAATGAGGAAGGAGAGATGAAGAAATAAATATTGAACTTGACACCAGAAGAATGAGAGTTCTAGCTAGGGACATATATTCTTTCATATGGACTGTCATGAGTGCAATGTTCTGTGAAAAAAAAAGTTCGATGAGGTCCGATTTCTAAATTCACCTTACATTAATATAAGGATTTTTGTTTGGAACATAACGACGCCCTGGCCTACTACTGACAACACACATTACTTGATGTTGTGTTAATTGCAATAATAATACGCATACCAAAATCAATTTCCCTACCGGTAAGGCCTCGGTCGTTATGTAGACATTTATTTCTCTCCGTTACGTAACAATTATTCTGTCTGGATTATCATCATCATCATTATGTGTCACATCGGTTGGCAAAGGCAATCATGTCCTTTCCACAATTCTCATGTTAATTGTTTACCCTGCCACATCAAGCTATCCAGTATCTTCTTTCTTTGTCGTCCACGATCTCTCTTTCCCTGTACTTTGCAGTTGTAACCATACATTGTAACCTCCTCTTCTCATGGTGTGTTCGAAAAAAAAATGACGATTGTTTCTTGCTGGCGTTTTTATGAGATTTTTGTTTTTGTTTTGGCCTCGATGAGAATTTCCTCGTTGGTCTCTTTAGCTATCCAGAGAATACTCAGCAACCTTATGAGAAATCCCATCTATATGGCAGCTAATTGTCTTTAAATTTTTGCCTCTGTACATGATTCGCTTCCATGAGTTAGAATTGGTTGTATATAGCACAAATTAACTCGTTCCCATGTTATGTAACATAGGATCGTTGTATAAGATAAATAATAAATTTCTGTGTTGCATGTTTCTTTGCTTGGATCAAGTTATCTTAACTTCCCAAATTTGTAAGGTCACTGCATTATATACACTGCCGTATTGGCCGTACAGGAAAAGATTTAATTTGTCATATATTATTGTTAAACCTACAGAGGCTATGATGTCAGCGACTCATAACTGAAAACTGGAATCAGGATAAACGACAACAGCAGCTAATCAAACTCCAGCTCCTCGCGGTGTATTTTGAAATAGTCTAATGAGCCTGACCAAGTGAGTTACAACTGAAGACAACAAGGTACGTAAAAAACCGTAGTGGTGTCGGATGTTTCGGGTCAAAAGACGTAAATATCAGTGTTTTGCTACAAACTACAAAACAATGCATCAAGGCCAATTTACCGTCACCTTTAGGTTTACAATAAGTAGTAGTAGTCATAAGATGAACACCAGAACGACAAAAAAGCAAATTAAACTTACCAATTAATCCAGATTGATGGGTAATTTATGTGTCTTCGGAATTTTATAATGATTTATTAAAGGATTAAGCTTAAATTAAATTAAAAATTAATTATTGGGTGTACTAGTGCTCTCATAGAAGGGTTTTTATTTACTAACAACTGGGATATATCTTTTACGGCTATTTATTTGTATCTCAAAGTGGCAGTTTAGTTATAACTTTGATAATGTGCATATTATACTGTGCACTCAATCGTTGACTATAGAAGCAAGAAAAAGAGTTCTTAAATGTTATGTAGAGCCAGTCTTAACATATAAATGTAAAGCATGGACAATTGGACAAGAGACAAGAAAATCACTGAAGGTTGTTAAAATGTGGTTTTACAGAAGAATGTGGATAATACCATGGGCAGCTAAGAAGAGTAACGAAAACGTTATGAAAGAGACCAAAGCAAATAAAGAGCTAATATCCAACATTAGGATGACACAGTCATAATTTTTCAGTCATGTATTGAGAACGGAACAGTTGGAATATATTGTGACGACTGGGTAAATATAGGAATGAAGAGGTAGGGGAAGGTTAAGAGAAAATATACAGCTTAAGAGAATGGCTTGGCAGAAGGTCAATAACAGAAATGATAAATAACTGTCGAGATCGGAAGTTGTGGAGAAATATGATTCACGGTACTTGATGATGATGAATGTTATTGTTGAAGGAATGCCTTGAACCTAACACATTTCACTTATTCCTTAAATTGATATTCTTTAGAACTGGTTTCAATTCGTGACGTCACACACATACCCGTGGAACTTTATAAATAAAATAAATATGTATGTCATAAAGTTATTTTAGTATCTAATGTTAGTGGCTAATGTTAGTAGCTAATGTTAGTAGCTAATGTTAGTAGCTAATGTTAGTGGCTAATGTTAGTAGCTAATGTTAGTAGCTAATGTTAGTGGCTAATGTTAGTGTCTAATGTTAGTGGCTAATGTTAGTGGCTAATGTTAGTAGCTAATGTTAGTGGCTAATGTTAGTGGCTAATGTTAGTAGCTAATGTTAGTGGCTAATGTTAGTAGCTAGTGTTAGTGGCTAATGTTAGTGGCTAATGTTAGTAGCTAATGTTAGTAGCTAATGTTAGTGGCTAATGTTAGTGGCTAATGTTAGTAGCTAATGTTAGTGGCTAATTTTAGTGGCTAATGTTAGTGGCTAATGTTAGTAGCTAATGTTAGTGGCTAATGTTAGTGGCTAATGTTAGTGGCTAATGTTAGTAGCTAATGTTAGTAGCTAATGTTAGTAGCTAATGTTAGTAGCTAATGTTAGTGGCTAATGTTAGTAGCTAATGTTAGTAGCTAATGTTAGTGGCTAATGTTAGTGGCTAATGTTAGTAGCTAATGTTAGTAGCTAATGTTAGTGGCTAATGTTAGTAGCTAATGTTAGTGGCTAATATTAGTAGCTAATGTTAGTAGCTAATGTTAGTAGCTAGTGTTAGTGGCTAATGTTAGTGGCAAATGTTAGTAGCTAATGTTAGTAGCTAATGTTAGTAGCTAATGTTAGTGGCTAATGTTAGTAGCTAATGTTAGTAGCTAATGTTAGTAGCTAATGTTAGTGGCCAATATTAGTAGCTAATGTTAGTAGATAATGTTAGTAGCTAATGTTAGTTGCTAATGTTAGTCTCTAAAAGATCAGATCTTGGTAAATTTGAGAGCTTATACGACGCAACCAGTGATGGAAAATGTAAAACTGAAATAAACAAAAGAATAAGAATGGCAACAGAAAAGTAATTTTAATGTCATGAAGAACATACTAACACCAAAACAAATAACACCAGCGCTAAAACTAAGAATAGCAAAATGTTATGTCTTCTCAATATTCCTATATGTTGCAGAAACATGGACATTAGACAAGAAAACAGAACAGAGAATTGAAGTCTTTGAAATGTGGATATATAGAAGAATATGTAGAATTGGATGGAAGGAAAAGAAAACAAACGATGAAGTCTTAAAACAACAACAAATGAAAAGTGAACTACTAAACACAATTCAAACAAGACAAATGTGATTTTTGGGCCATGTTAAAAGACACAACAGCCTACTAAAAGTAATCCTGGAGGGGAAAATACAAGGTAAAAGAGGCAGGGGCAGACCAAGACTAACATGAAAGAGTAGCATCAAAAGATGGACAAACCAGCCTATGACAACCTGCACCATCAAAGCAAGAGACAGAGCAGAATGGCGCTCCATGGTAGCCAACCTTCGTTGCGGTGATGGCACTCGATGATGATGATACGACGCAATGTTTAATTGTGAACCACAAATGTTTTTATATTTGAATATGTCAATTCTTCTAATCACTGTGAATGTGCAAAAGGAAAAAAAGTATGTGTCTTTTATCTTCCTGGAGAGACACAAATAAACAAATTAACTAAAGTATCATAAACACACAGCTGTGATTCAACACTAGACTCGTATGTTTCCTTTGCAATTTTTGTGCAGTCGTTGAAGCTATATAGATATGTCGATAGCTTCAACTCTTTTCTGTATTTTTCTTTCTGTTTTCTATTCAAACCAAGCAGATCTCACCTCTCAAGACGTACGTAGCCCAGATATCATGGCATTTTATCTTTCTCTTTTCCTTATGATATCAGATCGACTCCGGAACGGAGCATTGTCATAGAACATTGGCTTTGTGTTCTTATGTTCCGGTCTCCACCGGCTAAAAGTTGTGATCCTATCTTTTAATTGAATCGCTATTTTTTCACTTATCTTTTTCACATGTTCTAACCTTACCGCACTTGTAATCTCTCTCGCACTCTTTCCTGTACGTGTGTTTATGGGTGCGCGTGAGTGTGTGTGTGTGTGCGAATGCGCATATGTGCACATGTATACATACAATGAAATACCCGGTCTACAATTCAAATATTTGTTATCTAAATAACGCTATTGTAATACCTTACGTTATTGATTTTTCTTCCTTTAATTTTTTTTTTGCGGGATGGGGAGAGTGGGGGTGGGTTGAGGGTGGGGAGTGAAATGAAAAAAATAAATGTGTATTCAGTGCAAACTTTGGAGCAACTTCGATATGAGATAAGCATGTATTTCTACCAGTGCGTGAGGCTGTATTTTTTATTTTGTACATTTTTATTAAGGTCGTTGACAAATTATATCTCCACTAGATATTGTATTCACTCAAAAGTCTTTTTAGTTGTACCACGTGAATGTGCAAACAATATTTTTTTTAAACACGTCTGCACGTAAAGCAACTGCTATAAGATTTGTTTTACAATGTTTTAATGAATGTTTTCATCTTATTTGGGTTGCACTCAGTGAATTGAGTTCATTGAGTTAAATTGCCAGTGTCATATGTTGTTATTAATATACTACTATCTACTACTACAACTTTCTATTCAACTAGCACTATTTTAATTCAAATACATATTTTTAGACCTATCTAGGTACTTTCAACAGAATAAATATATATTCGGTGAGAATACGATAGTTTCTGAAGCTATAATCCATCAGTAGTGTACTCAAAACGTGATGGCTTGGTGATACGAGCTGGTTTTTGGGAACGAGGGTTTAAACTCATTTTGATGCTGTTCATTTGATCAAACTGATAAGGAAATATGTTTTAGAAAAAATGAGTTAGAGAAAAGGTAATAACAATTAGGAAAAGCACTGCTCTCCTTCCCTGGAAATGATGTAGTCTAGTACGATGACATTTTATATTTCACCCACCAAAGACCTAAAGATATGTCACGTGACCACAATCCTGAAATCTCAAAACTTTCAAATGAGGCGTTTCACAAATTAGAGCTCCCCTTTTACTCATATTCAACAAAACGATTACATGATGATGATGAACGTAATTAAAAACCAAAGGGATTGTCCTGGGTACAATTGTGACCGTCTTCTTTCTGACACTGTCTGTTCATCTTTTCTTTCTTTGTCTCTTATTTATCTATCTTCATCCGCCCTACTTTGTTTTCATACTCTTCTTTTTATCTATATGTCTATCTGTTACTCGTGAACTCGTATTCTTGAGCGCGTCAGTGCTTGTTGACGTCCACCCTGTGCCGCCGTGGAGAGGTACCCTCGCGTACCGATAACCATGCTAATTATCAACACTTAAAAACACAGGAGATCTCTGATCGGCAGCCTTCTTGGTTTATTGTTTCTTCTACAAGTCAGTTCTTACAGATTCATACATCTTGATAAAACAATCAAAGTTTATTTATTCAATTCCACTCTTACTTCATCCTCTATTTATTATTCTATCTTATTATCATCCTATATTTATGATTATTCACTACTATCCTATGTTGGACAGTTCCCCATCGAACGGCCCATCCTATTCTAACTATTTCTGTTGACAACTAATTCAATCTGGTCCGTTCCCCATCGAACGGACCGCCCTATTCTAACTATTTCCGTTGCCGGCTCTGTTAGCAATCGTCCATTCGCAAATATCTGTCGTTGAGTTCATCTGATTAATTCTCCTCTGCTGGTCAATCCTGTCCTCATGTCCATCCTTTGACTCGGGCAATCCCTTGGGTTCCATCTCAGCCGTTTCGCTTCATATTTCTCTACGATCACTCTTGCCTTCCATGGCTCTCAATTAGTCAACCGCTCTGTATCGCTGCCGATCTCCAACCGACTCTATTCGTTGTTCCTTCCCAACCGTCTCTCGCTCACTACGTCATTATCATTCTTTTTACGTCACTTCTCTCCCTCTGCGTACCGTACTGCACTAATTCTACTTCCACATCCCTTGGTATGCAATTCCCTTCTATACAATGAGGTCGCTATGCCAATCAATGAACGTCCAAAGTAAGGTTAACTGCACTACAAAGGATAGCAAGCGAAACAATGAAACGGTTGTTCATTAATTATTAGCATTTTGTTGTAGAACTTAGTCACTAATGCAACGCCTTGAAAATATCAGGTGCTTGTTTTTAGAATTGAAACAAGATCGATCCAAGGGTAAACAAATGGTATCTATGTACTTGGCTTGCAGCGTTAGTGAATGTAATAACCCATCTAAATAATACATATTTTCAAACATTGCTGCGTAGTTAGTTGTTTGATTGGTTCTTCTCGGGCCTAAGACGGTACAAAAGTCAGAAATCATAATTCGAAAGATTCACTTCTAGGTCATGTAGATTTCTTTAACCATAGATGAGCCCTCTCTACTGATTTCACTTCTAGGTCATGTTTCTTTAACCATAGATGAGCCCTCTCTACTGATTTCACTTCTAGGTCATGTTTCTTTAACCATAGTTGAGCCCTTTCTACTGATTTCACTTATAGGTCATGTTTCTTTAACCATAGATGAGCCCTCTCTACTGATTTCACTTCTAGGTCATGTTTCTTTAACCATAGTTGAGCCCTTTCTACTGATTTCACTTATAGGTCATGTTTCTTTAACCATAGATGAGCCCTCTCTACTGATTTCACTTCTAGGTCATGTTTCTTTAACCATAGTTGAGCCCTCTCTACTGATTTCACTTCTAGGTCATGTTTCTTTAACCATAGTTGAGCCCTTTCTACTGATTTCACTTATAGGTCATGTTTCTTTAACCATAGTTGAGCCCTTTCTACTGATTTCACTTATAGGTCATGTTTCTTTAACCATAGATGAGCCCTCTCTACTGATTTCACTTCTAGGTCATGTTTCTTTAACCATAGTTGAGCCCTTTCTACTGATTTCACTTATAGGTCATGTTTCTTTAACCATAGATGAGCCCTCTCTACTGATTTCACTTCTAGGTCATGTTTCTTTAACCATAGTTGAGCCCTCTCTACTGATTTCACTTCTAGGTCATGTTTCTTTAACCATAGTTGAGCCCTTTCTACTGATTTCACTTATAGGTCATGTTTCTTTAACCATAGATGAGCCCTCTCTACTGATTTCACTTCTAGGTCATGTTTCTTTAACCATAGATGAGCCCTCTCTACTGATTTCACTTCTAGGTCATGTTTCTTTAACCATAGTTGAGCCCTCTCTACTGATTTCACTTCTAGGTCATGTTTCTTTAACCATAGTTGAGCCCTTTCTACTGATTTCACTTATAGGTCATGTTTCTTTAACCATAGTTGAGCCCTTTCTACTGATTTCACTTCTAGGTCATGTTTCTTTAACCATAGATGAGCCCTCTCTAGTGATTTCACTTACTTAGATTCTGCCTAGTGCCCAACATGTTAAGAAGCGCCACAATGTAACAGTTACTTTTTTTATAAGCTAACACAGGAATCAATACTAGAAGAGGAAAAACTACAAACGAAGGTTAGATAGTAATAAGGTTAAATGTGACCAAGCATTAAAATAAGAACAACTCAAGATAGTTGATAACTGTAGACGTCATGTATCAGTAATATTACTAGAACGAAAAACCATATTTTAAAATAGTCCACGATCATCACATATCGCGTATGATGCCATAGAAGATCGCGTCTCTTCATGACTTACTCTCACTACAGTTACTTATCACGTTCTCTTATTGATTTCCCCCAAAGTGATTCTCTTAATTCATCCGTTATCTTTTCTTTCACACTCTATCACGTTCTCCTTAATGTTTCCAATTGACACAATGTATTCCAGCTGTGCAACCTTTATTACATAGTAGAACAAGTATTATTGTTTCTCCTGACGTTATAATAAGTCTTCTTCATTCTTATGCCATTTTAAGAACAATATCCTTAATGTTTTAACTGTCCATTGTATTGTATTCTCAACATTCGTCTGTAAAAACGCACTTCTGTTTTCAGCCACTAAATTCCAATACATCGACAAGTATGTATATATAATTCTATATCTGTAAGAATTCATAACCAGATACTGCAGATACCACATAATAATAATAATAACAATAATAATAAATTAATAAAACATTTACACGACATATCATATCTGTGCATCTTTTTGAGAAACTGATGTCTATGTAGTCGTTCCATCTTCTCTCTATCAAATAATAGACCAATCTGACGGGTAAATTGTGTCCTTCTTGAATCTCAGCGACGATTATCAAAATGTCATTATCAGCTTTAATTAAACGAAGTCTATTATGTCTTATAAGGCTCTCATAGAATGGGTCAGACATCTGTGAGAAGTGACGCCTTTGGGCATAATTGATAGAATCTTCATGGTAGATTACTTTCAGTTCTTCTCGTTAACTCTCAATTATGTGAAGACGTCTGTTCTCATATGAAAAGTACTATTGTGAGGACAATAGAAAACTCTGGCACTAAAAGCTTATGTCTTTCTATGTGAACATTTAACAACAAAACGTATCAAATAAGTAGAAGCCATATCTGATTGTAGAATAGATCTTTCTTTTTTCCTTTACTGCTTTTTGTACCAATTTAGGTTTCAGGGAGATACAGAGTCAAAGTTCTCGCCCTTTTGGCGATCTCAATAATTGTCAGTTGCTGCTGTTGTAGCGATTCTTTAATGTTGTCTTCTCCATCTTATTCTGGGTCTACCATTTTTCTACTCTATTTATTTTCTTCTTCTCCTCTGTAATGTTTGCTTTGCTTTGAATGGCAAGGACTCTCACAGCACTCTTATTACATGGATAAACCAGTTTGTTTGTTGTTTTTGTGCTTATCTTAGGATTGGGTATGGTATCATTTCCCATTTTGTCTTTTGTGGTCTCTTTTCTGAAACATCGTATCTCTGTGGTGACAACACGTCGACTAAGATCTTATTGTTACAATTCGTTGTGATGAGTAAGTTAGGAGATAGTTAAAGAGACCAATATAAATTATTAGTGTCTGCTGCAATGAAGGTCTAGAAGAGTTTATGATGAGATGATGATGTCCTGCAGTTTAATTTGCGAGATATAATTTGTTTTACTCGCATTTATGTTTCTACAGTAACTTGAGTGATTAGTAGTGGAATAAAACCATACAGATTTATACACTATCATCGTCACCATTAGTGATGTCTCCGCATTGAAGGCTGGCTACCATGGAGCGCCATTCCGCCCTGTTTGTCCTTTGATGGTGCAGGTTGTCAAAGGCTGACTTGTCCATCTTTTGATGTGACTCGTCCATGAGACTCCTTGGTCTGCCTCTGCCTCTTTTACCTTGTATTTTCCCTTTCAAGATTACTTTTAGCAGGCTGTTGTGTCTTTTAACATGCCCATAAAATCTCATTTGTCTTGTTTGAATTGTGTTCAGTAGTTCTCTTTTAATTTGTATTTGTTTTAAGCCTTCTTCGTTTGTTTTCTTTTCTTTCTATCCAATTCTTCATATTTATCTATAAAACAACATTTCAAAGGCGTCGATTTTCTGTTCTGTTTTCCTGTCTAATGCCCATGTTTCTGCACCATACAAGAATGTTGAAAAGATATAACATTATGCTATGTTTAGTTTTATAGCTTGTTTCATAACGCGTGCCCAACTTTTAAAATCGATAGCTTTTTAACAGCTTGTTGTAAGTTGTTCAAAATTTGCATGTAAAGTTATAATGATTAGAACCCAACAGGGAATTAATTTCATTTAAAAAAACATTTGGTTATTATTGTTGCTTTTTTGATTTATATAAATTTATAACGACCCATTGATGTAGTCAAAACTTAATGTTTACAGTATTTTAAGATAAAAATAGCGAGTAAAAATCCATACACGGCAAAATTGACGTGTTTGCACGCTTTCGCCGTGGTTTTTTGACACAATTAGACACTTGTAAAGAACACGAGAAATTGTGTGTTCCATTTCCGTTCATTCATAGGTGGAAACGTAGAACGATAACATTTATTATGAGTCTTAAAATGAAATTCTGCAGTTTACAAAACATCGCAATAAAAATATATGACTATTTTTGCAAAGAGGCTAAACGAGGAAGATTATTTAATTATTTAGAAAACCCTGAGAATAGGACAAGACACATTTTGGATTTATCTAAACGGTCATTTAATCGCTGGATTCAAGCACGTGACCGTCAATGTTCAAAATATACAAAATCACAAGGAAGAGCAAAAATGTTGGATAATTTCGACAGTGAACTTATTAGAAGTGAAATTCGCAAAATGTTGGGTATGAATGAAACTGTTACAATAAGAAAATTAAAAGTATCGCTGAAAAAGAACAACAGTATTGAAATATCAAAGTCTACATTATGGAGGAATGTGAGAGCTGCAGCCTTTACATTCAGAAAGTATTCCAATGGACGAAACATCATCTGTGAGAAGTCACATATAGTAGTCATGAGAAGCAAGTACTTACGTGAAGTAAAAGAGGTATACAAGCAAGGTTATGATATTGTGTACTTTGATGAAACATGGATCAATGCTCACCACACTAACCAAAGGGAATGGCAGTCATCAGATGGAAAGATTAAGAGATTAATACCTAGCAGCAAAGGACAGCGCTTGATAATTGCCCATGCAGGTAGTCGACAACATGGACTAATACAGAATACAGAGCTCATTTTTCTTTCAAAATTCATAGACAATCGGGATTATCACTGAGATGAATGGTCACATATTTAGACATTGGATTGAAAATTATGTTCTCCCATCACTAGATCGACCATCTTGCCTAATAATGGACAATGCAGCGTACCACAACATTGTTGCACTTGAAGATAAAGTCCCGACGTCATCCAGTACAAAAGATGCTATTAAGATATGGCTCACAAAGGAGCACATACAATTTAATAACATGTACTGAAAACCTGAATTACTATCTCTAGTAAAGCAAAAACAAAGGGCAAAGATTTTTCAAATAGATAAGATTATCCAAGAGCACGGTCATATAAGTTTGAGGCTGCCACCTTACCATGCTCATTTAAATCCAATAGAACTAATCTGGGCAAAATTAAAAGGACAAGTGGCAGATGAAAATACAACATTCAAAATATACGATGTAAAGACTCTTGCTAATCTCGCTTTATTAAATATAGACAAAGATTATTGGGCTAACTGTGAAGACCACGTCTTAAAACAGGAAGAGGAATATTGGAAAAATGATGGTTTGTGGAATGTTCAACCCCAAACAGTTATTAGTCTTTTAGACTCGTCTGATTCAGAATGAAAGTATATAGCCCCCACAATGTTGGCCCCTATATTACCTTAAATTAGTTCAACAAACGGTCCTTTTCAGGACCACACAACTATGAAAATTGGACATACAGGTATACCTTGATTTTATCGTCCGTCCTCGAACTAAGAAGACAATAATTCTCCTGGTGTTTTGTGTTATTCGGTTATTTCCCCATTACGGCCACGCCTTTACCTAGTGAAAATTAATCATAGACCAGCAACTACGGTAATTTCTATTATTTAGGGGTTCACAATTTACAATTTTGACAAACATCAAAGAAATTCGCCCGTTTAAGAAAACTGCAGCTGCAAGATATTTGTTAAATATACAGTTAAAGGGTCTTTTGCATTGTAATAACATTTGGAAAATTTCAACAGTTTTTAACAAACGGTTACTGAGCAATAGCGTTTTGAAGTTGGGCACGTGATTTGAAACGAGCTATAGTTCTGGTGTTGTTTGGTTTGATGTTATAGCTCGTTTCAAATCATGTGCCCAACTTCAAAACGTTTATTTTCATAGTCTCAATAACTAGCATGTCTACTAACGAGTCCCAAAAACTAATTAACAGATAGAGGGAAGCAAAGAGAAAATTAACCAGACAGCTTAAGAGAATGGCATAGCAGCTATGATGATGATATTTTTCATGACATTAAAATTACTTTTTGCTATTTCTATTCTTTTTTTATATAGAATATAGCTTCAGTAATAGCTTTACATATGACAACAGACAAGAAAATCACTGGAGTCTGTAGAAATTTGGTTTTACAGAAGAATGTTGAGAATACCATGGACAGCTAAGAAGAGTAATGAAAATGTTCTGAAAGAGGTCAAAGCAAAAAGAAAGTTAATTTTCAACATTAGGAAGAAACAATCATATTTTTTTTTGCCATGTAATGAGAAGAGAACATCTGGAATATATTGTAACAACTGTAAAAATTGAGGGACGAAGAAATAGAGGGAAGCAAAGAGAAATATACCAGACAGCGTTAGAGAATAGCTTGGCAGAAACTCAACAACAGAAATGATAAATAACTGTCGAGATCGAAAGTTGTGGAGAGACATGAACACCTACGCCAGCAGGCTCGGTACTTGATGATGATGAATATCTTTACATCGTTCTAAAAGTATATATTCTGCCTACGATAATAGGCTATAAAGGAGTACTAAACATATTAGAAAACGTACTCTTTACGTCATAAGTCCTTTTTTTCTACTTACTGAAAGGAAACAAGAAAACGGTGGCAGGAAATGTGTTATTTAGAGCAACGGGACGTACACTGATCATCATAAACCGACCCGTGGAGTTAGTAATTTGCCCGTTTTTCTTCTTGACAATCTAAAGTGGCGGGCCCGTCTTGGTAACGACTCCCAGACCTCGGCCGTCTGTTGTGTTTGATTTTGAAAGCTCATACAACGGTCATTAAATGAGACTCTAGTCTGCCTTAAACTTCAAGGAACTGGCTACAAATATCTATCTATTGACCTTTCGAACCGCAGCCGGCCCATAGGACGTAGACCCAGATACTCCTCTTATCTAAATTTTTATTCTAGCAGTTTTCAATCCTTGTACAGATCTTTTATCACATCTCGCCATTTGTCTCTGTTCTGTGCAAGCAGCTCTATCTAATTGAGGGAGCCGATTCCTGCTGCTCTTGTCTCTCTCATCAATGTTCTTCTCTTGCAATTCGGTTATTATCTCTTCTCATCACATGTCCAACATATGATCATCGTCTTTTCTTGATTACTGAACATATTAGTGGCGACAAATATAGACAACGATAAATAGGAACACAAAGTATTACTTTTAATTTATTTACTTGCGATGTCTTTTTGGCAAATACAGCTCTGAGGAATTATTGGAGCATTTATAAAAGTTTGTAATATTTGATGACATGCATTTTTAAAAATGTACTTAAATTAGAACTATAGCTGATCAAGTCCATATTCAACATTTTTGTGGTGGATCCGGAAGGGTTATTCATCTGAACGAATGAGTTAGTTTTAGGGGTGAAACGCAAACCCGGTTACAAAATAATAATTTAATGAAATTGGATGTACAGTGGTAAAAAAGCAAAATAAGACAGACTAAAATTAATTGTTATATAATTTATCAACCATCCTGTTCAGGATGAACGAAAGATGAAAAGTGTTATTAAACGTTAGAGATAATAGTCAGAAATATATTATACAGACAAAATAACACATAAGTAAGCAAACAAAAATAAAGAACTACCTACCACACTTATTAAATGCTTAATTGAGAAAATATTTCCAAGATCGCTAAAATATAAATACAATTTTAAAATATAAATAACAGTGTTGAAATATAAACAACTGTGTTAAACATATCGATTATTTAGAATTAACACTTTATTTACAAAACCGCTTCAGTTGGTTACAAATTTGTCTAACTCTCTGAATGCAGGAAGACGTAGTATGGGATAATAATCTCTGTCGCGGGTTTCAAATTTGCCCTCAGACATAGCGTGGACCACCTCTGTAAATTGTAGACCCGAGGGTTACGGTGGACACCGGTAAATTATTATTAAAGACCAATATTCAACTTTAAGACGTGTTCCCAATTATGCCCCAGGAGTTATTCATTATTCCTGAGACACCTGTTACTGAAGGCGTGAAATGTATTCACACATCCGGGCATCTCAGGGCAACCCGCTAATAACATCCTTCACGTGGGCAGCTTTTCTTAATGGGCTTCATCAGTAGCAAATAGAATGCCCTGGGCATAGACTTTAAACGAGGGCAACGAAGACACACATATATAATACCCAGGGAACAGGCAAATAATTGCAGTGCGCTGACTGCGCTGATTGGGGAGTAGAAGGAAACTGATTTCGAATTTGATTTCCGCAGACGAACAATAATGACGGGAAACTAACCGGATAACTGTAAAATTAATTAGTCATTAATTTGATGTTTTCATATAAAACTTACGTGAAAGTTAAAACAGAAACATACGACGTCCGAGAAAGTAAAAATAAGAAGAAAAATGAGATATGACTTTAATTTAAGAGTATTAAAGCTGTAGGAGATAAATAAGATATATAAAAATGAGCTGACAATTTATTTCTTTTTTATTACCTATTTTTTAAAATTTAATTTAAAAATTTTTATAAAATGTAAATTGTTTTTTTAAGCAGGCAGATCCAAGGCAAATTATGGAAAAACCAGAAAAAAATGTTTCTCTAAAAATTTAGCCAGCAAACTATAAATCTACCTTAACTGTAAGCCAGTAAAAATTGAAAATGTTGTAAATTATGACGAAATACAATTTTACAACAAATACAGCGTATACAAATACTATGTAATTAATGAAATAATTTAGCCAATTCTTTTTTGAGTCGCCACTGCGGTTTGTAAGCAATATTTTAGTTCATGTTTTGGGGAATTCTGTGACAACTTCGGGGTGGTTGCGGGGATTTGGGAAATTCTTGACTGCAATGAAACTGAGTCCATTGATAGAATAGAACATATATTTTGGTTCGACCGAGTCCATTGATAGGATAGAACATATATTTTGGTTCGACTGAGTCCATTGATAGAATAGAACATATATTTTGGTTCGACCGTGTCCACTGATAGAATAGAACATATATTTTGGTTCGACCGAGTCCATTGATAGGATAGAACATATATTTTGGTTCGACCGTGTCCACTGATAGAATAGAACATATATTTTGGTTCGACCGTGTCCATTGATAGAATAGAACATATATTTTGGTTCGACCGAGTCCATTGATAGAATAGAACATATATTTTGGTTCGACTGAGTCCATTGATAGAATAGAACATATATTTTGGTTCGACCGAGTCTATTGATAGAATAGAACATATATTTTGGTTCGACCGAGTCCATTGATAGAATAGAACATATATTTTGGTTCGACCGTGTCCACTGATAGAATAGAACATATATTTTGGTTCGACCGAGTCTATTGATAGAATAGAACATATATTTTGGTTCGACCGTGTCCACTGATAGAATAGAACATATATTTTGGTTCGACCGAGTCTATTGATAGAATAGAACATATATTTTGGTTCGACTGAGTCCATTGATAGAATAGAACATATATTTTGGTTCGACCGAGTCCATTGATAGAATAGAACATATATTTTGGTTGCTAGAGTCGCCACAGCTGTTTGTAGTTGGTAACTTATTAGTTGTATCTGTGACGATAAATTCTTTGTCAAAGTCTGTTCTTTCGTTCTGGTCAGGCAAAATGTAAAATACAAATGAGCAACTAGATATTATAATCAAGAACATTAACAACGCATCACTTTAAAGATCCAGGAAGAGAGTGGCAAATATTAATATAAGTATTATTGTAAATGTAATGTAGTAAATATTTGGAAGCTTTAATTCATTTTTTAAAAATTTTATTTCATTTTTATTTTTATTTATTTTTTTAATACAAAAACAGTCAAAGTGCCGTCAGAGCATCGGAAGGTCTGTCAGAATGGTTTCAGGTTACAACAGGAGTAAGACAAGGATGTGTCCTCTCACCAATTCTCTTCATCATATATATGGACACAATAAATCAGGAAACAACCAACAATAAGGACAAATCAAATAATAACATAGAGGTAGAAAACTCCAACATCAATGAGCTACTCTTCGCATATGACCAATGCTTAATATATGAGGATGAAAACCTGGTACAATAGCATTTAACATCTCTAGATAAAAGCTGCACAAACTACAGTATGAAAATTAACACAGCAAAAACAGAGGCTATAAGAATAAGCAAATTAAGACACCCATTAAACATCAAGATCAAAGACAAAGAAATAAAACAAGTAGAGGAATTCAAGTATTTAGGCACAATGTTCACAGAAGATGGAAAACTAGACAGAGAAATTGACATGAGAATACAAAAAGCAAATGCTGTCACATACCAGCTTTCGCCATTGCTAAGACATCCAAACAATCCTATGCCAGCTAAACAACAAATGATAAATAGCATCTTCATACCAACTTTGTGCTATGAAAGTCAAACATGGACTCTTTCTAAATCACATTTAAGAAAGATCAATACATGTGAAATGCGGTGCTTGAGAAAAGTAATAAACAACACAAGAAGAGATAGAATACCAAATGAAACCATAAGAAAAATAGTAGGAACAAAACCCTGCCAATAATATATAGAACAACAACAACTTAAATGGTTTGGCCACCTGGTCAGAATGAATTCTCACCAATCACCATCAAGGGCGTTCTTCTCGAGAATGCATGGAAGAAGACCAAGAGGAAGACCCAGAAGAAGATGGATAGATGCAGTGACAGAGGCATGTAACAACAAAGGAAAATCACTAATTCAGACAATTCGAGCAGCACAAGAACGACAAATGATATAAACCACGACACCTTATAGGTATCAGTGAAAAGAGAAAAGAAGAAAGAAGAAAGAAGAATTCATTTTTATAAATTCATGCTGGTTATTATTTTGTAGATTTGATTTTTGTAAATGAAATTAGTAGGATTCTGTCTGTGCAGCATGGGAGAGAATACATAATGCAGCCAATAAAAAATGTAACGTCACTCACCTCACTATCGGGTTTGTCCACAGCGAGCTTGCAAACAACCTTGACAGCGGCTCCCCATGGAACTCACAAGTCTCTGAAGGAAATTCAGGGGAATAAAGTCTCATTCAAGTCGAAGAGCAGCGCCCATTTGTTGCAGATTAACGGGAGAAGCTTGCCTGTAGGCGTCCAAGCTCATCCCACATATGTTCTGTGGGTGTCTGGCGATAGGGCAGGCCAATCAATCGTCACAATGTTCTGCTAGTGTAGCTACTGCTGTGTAATGTGTGCGCACGTCCGTTATCATGCTAGAGAAGCTGAAAGTCTGGATAGTTGTGAACGCAGGATAATCAATGCATCAAGAACCTCATCTCGATTTGTCACAGCATTAACATTACCTCAAAAGACTTGAGATAAGCGATGGTGAAAACTGAATCCTCTCCAAATGTGAATACTGTGAATCAGTTGCGTTGGCGAACAAAGCAAACTGCAAAACTTTAACCACATCGTCGCAACAGAGACGTTTCATCTGCAAATGAATTGTTGAACCTACTCTCTTCTGTAAATAGGACAGCATTCCATTGTACTCTAGTCCACCTAACATGTTGCTCTACCCATTGTAATCTAGTCCATCTGACATGTTGCTCTACCCATTGTAGTCTAGTCCATCTAACATGTTGGGCTACCCTTTGTAGTCTAGTCCATCTGACATGTTTCTCTACCCATTGTAGTCTAGACCATCTGACATGTTTCTCTACCCATTGTAGTCTAGACCATCTGACATGTTTCTCTGCCTATTGTAGTCTAGACCATCTGCCATGTTTCTCTACCCATTGTAGTCTAGACCATCTGACATGTTGCTCTACCAATTGTAGTCAAGTCCATCTGGCATGTTTCTCTACCCATTGTACTCTAGACCATCTGACATGTTTCTCTACCCATTGTACTCTAGACCATCTGACATGTTTCTCTACCCATTGTAGTCTAGACCATCTGACATGTTTCTCTACCCATTGTAGTCTAGACCATCTGACATGTTTCTCTACCCATTGTAGTCTAGTCCATCTGACATGTTTCTCTACCCATTGTAGTCTAGACCATCAGACATGTTTCTCTACCCATTGTAGTCTAGACCATCTGACATGTTTCTCTACCCATTGTAGTCTAGACCATCTGACATGTTTCTCTACCCATTGTAGTCTAGACCATCTGACATGTTTCTCTACCCATTGTAGTCTAGTCCATCTGACATGTTTCTCTACCCATTGTAGTCTAGACCATCTAACATGTTGCTCTACCCATTGTAGTCTAGACCATCTGACATGTTGCTCTACCCATTGTAGTCTAGTCCATCTGACATGTTGCTCTACCCATTGTAATCCAGTCCATCTAACATGTTCCTCTACCCATTGTAGTCTAGTCCATCTAACATGTTGCTCTACCCATTGTAGTCTAGACCATCTGACATGTTGCTCTACCCATTGTAGTCTAGTCCATCTGACATGTTGCTCTACCCATTGTAATCCAGTCCATCTAACATGTTCCTCTACCCATTGTAGTCTAGTCCATCTAACATGTTGCTCTACCCATTGTAGTCTATCTAGTTGCTCTACCCATCCATAACATGTTGCTCTACCCATAGTAGTCTAGTCCATCTGAGCTCTACCCATTGTAGCCTAGTCCATCTGACATGTTGCTCTACCCATTGTAGTCTAGTCCATCTGACATGTTGCTCTACCCACTGTAGTCTAGTCCATCTGACACGTTGCTCTACCCATTGTAGTCTAGTCTCTGACATGTTGCTCTACTCATTGTTGTCTAGTCCATCTGACATGTTGCTCTACCCATTGTAGTCTAGTCCATCTAACATGTTGCGCTACCCATTGTAGTCTAGTCCATCTGACATGTTGCTCTACCCATTGTAGTCTAGTTGCCTACCCATCTAGTCCACACTCTACTCATTGTAGTCTAGTCTCTGACATGTTGCCCCATTGTAGTCTAGTCCATCTGACATGTTGCTCTACCCATTGTAGTCTAGTCCATCTGACATGTTGCTCTACCCATTGTAGTCTAGTCCATCTGACATGTTGCTCTACCCACTGTAGTCTAGTCCATCTGACACGTTGCTCTACCCATTGTAGTCTAGTCCATCTGACATGTTGCTCTACTCATTGTTGTCTAGTCCATCTGACATGTTGCTCTACCCATTGTAGTCTAGTCCATCTAACATGTTGCGCTACCCACTAGTCCATCTGACATGTTGCTCTACCCATTGTAGTCTATTTCTCTAACATGTTGCTCTACCCATTGTAGTCTAGTCCACCTAACATGTTGCTCTACTCATTGTAGTCTAGTCCATCTGACATGTTGCTTTACCCATTGTAGTCTAGTCCATCTGACATGTTGCTCTACCCATTGTAGTCTAGTCCATCTGACATGTTGCTCTACCCATTGTAGTCTAGTCCATCTGACACGTTGCTTTGCCCATTGTAGACAGTGCTGACGATGTTTGTGAGTCAAGTTTAGCCCAACATAAGGTCGTCTTGCAGTAAGGCCTTTTGTCTCTGAGTCGTCGTGTGAGTGTCATTCGAGACTTGTCCTCGTCCACCCACTGTTGTTCTTGTTGTTTGACTTGCCGGGAGAGAACGATTCCTTAGGTGACTCAGCACAATATGACGATCTTGCGTATGTGTAAATCGTGGTTGGCCACTCCGAGGTCTATCACAGGTACTGCCAGTGGTTCGGTAACGTTATTTCAGATGTACAATATTGCTGTGGTGACAATTAAACCTTTTCGCAATGGCACGTGAGCTCTTTCCAATCTCCAACATAACAATGGCTCAGTAGCCGTCATTTTCAGATAGTTGTGGGATTGCAATCACATGTATTGGGTATTTTGTTGCAACGGCCTTTTTATACCGAGTATACAGCCACAACGTGTATACATGTTCAGGGTCATACCTATTGAGAATCGTGTTGCACGTGTAACATTCACTGTTTTCATGTAATTTGTACAAAATCCGTGGGTTAAATCCCTGCACTTTCCTTTCCAGTAGCTCCCTACTTTATGACAACTACGGGGATAATCTATTCCCACACTTATATTTACATTTAACACTCTCTTCCTGGATCTGTAAAGTGGTGCGTTATTAATGTACATCAGTAAATTATAAAATAAAGAAAAAGGGAAAAATTAAAGACTTAAAATTGTCTATATTATGAAAGTTGCAATGTTCTGGAATCACAGGACAAAAGTTACAAGAATAAAGTATTATAGTATCAAACATGAGTTTTGTGAACTTTTAATTTGATGCATGATATGCCATATATTATAGTATCAAACATGAGTTTTGCCAACTTTCATTCGATGCATTATAGACCGTGTATAATATAAATATTTCAAAGTTTCAATCCACAAGCAGTGGGTTTAAAAAAAAACATGAAAATAATCCGTGGTTTTGTTGTGACGATGTGCAAGCCATTCTCTTAAGCTGTCTGGCGTATTTTCTATTTTGCTTCCCTGTTTCTCTTCGTCTCTCAATTTTCCCAGTTGCAACAATATATTCTAGCTGTTTCCTACTCTTTACATTGCACAGAAACGATTATTGTTTCTTCCAAATATTGGAAATTTGCTCTATTATTGATTTGGCTTCTTTCAGAACGCTTTCATTACTCTTCTTAACTGTCCAGGATATTCTCAATTTTCCCCTGTAAAACTACAATTCCTCCAGTGATTTTCTTGTCCACAAAGATATAAACAAATCTCTAATTATAACATTAAAAAATGAGTCTAACAGACTTTGAATGTGAAGATTGCAGAATGAGTAAATCGTACGATGAAAATCATTGAAATACTAGTCACCGAAATACTACAACAAATTATCATGAAAATTGTGAACAGCAGAAAAGAACATATACTATAGATGAAAAACCTGCGTCTATTGATACAAAGACACAAATAACTATGCATATGATTCGAGAACATTAGTAAAGTAAGTAGGTAAAATAAATCAGATCTATATGCTCACCTTTGTTAACGTCAACGAATTCGACAACATAAACCGCAGAATCTCATAAAAATAATGCAAATGCAAAATAGCACTAATTTTTTATTTATAAAAATATTAGCTATCTTGCATTTACATTAATTTTTACATAGAAAGACAATGAATGTCATAAAAAATGTAAATGCAAAATAGCAAATATTTTTTTATTTACATGACAATATACCAGGAATAAAATTCAGCTATTAATATCGACAAGTAAACAAGACAGAAAACCTAACATAAAACGAGAACGAGAAATATTTCTATTAGGAAAAGGGGCGGCGGGTGGGAGTGTATGGGACATGCAAATCATTACTGACAATTGGCAAAATTTCTGTGAGAAAATGACAGAGAACGAGAGAGATTGCGATGTGAGAGGGAGGAAGGCAATGAGAAAGAGGGAGACAGAGAAATGTGTGACGTTTGACACCATAAAATCGTAAATATTTCTCAACAGATCTAATTGGCAATTTAAAGTGTAGAGGATTGTGGTTAGATATGTCAACCAGGTCAATATTCCAGAAGCAGACATGTCTTACGGTTTTCTATCACCTAATCACTACAAACATGTATGCATATGTGCGCACCAACATATACTGTGCTATATATATATATATATATATATATATATATATATGTATCACACAATTTGCAGATAACAACACGTGTTTGCATTTGTATAAAAATTGAAGCGTAATTTCTTGTGCATGTTTCACGTCATTAAATAAGCAGCCTCAAACTAAACAAAGCAGAAATAAAAACAGCAAATTTATTTTACAAATCACGCACAATTTTTTCTCCCAATTTGTAATATTATTAATTTATGTTTTACACATTCGATTTGTTGGTTTGTCAATTTACTCGCGGCAGACCCTTGAACATTACCTATTTTTGCTCCATCTAAAACTTAACGAATGTTTAGCACAATGTCTCAAAAGATGAACAAAAAAAGCTTGTTAAATCCTGTCTTTGGAGACTGACAAGATGCCAACGGAGACAAAACTGCAAGGAATATCCAAGAGGAGAACAAGAAGGGAATAAAATGTGTGGTTTGCATTTTTTTTTATGTTAGAATTTCAAGATTTTAGGATTATCTTGGTTTTTGAAATATCAAATAATCACGGTATTCTTTCGTATTTTTTTCTCCTCATTTTTTTATGGCGCTCTTTTCTCTCCCTTTTGTTTCCCAACAGGAGTGTGACATGCTCACAAAAGTTATAGTCTCAGTGGTGGAGAGACATGTTTCTTAACTTTATTTCGTTGCCAAATAGTACGTCGGTCAGGTTGTCGTATGCTGTGCCCTGAAATGTTGACCTCGCTTTAGCACCTAACATTTAGGTCATTCAGTTATTTATGGAGTCAGTGCTTGTATTTTAATCCAGTGAGTGGCATTTTGTCTTTGCTTTTCGCAGCTTTTCTAGTCCTTATTCTTTACCATTGTCAACAGATTTTAAAGAGCACACTTCTTAAGTATAAATGTCAAGAGTTTTGTTACTTTGTTTATCTGTATATTTTGTTTTTGTGACTTTTTTGTCATTTTCTTTTATTTGACTTAAAATCTGCCCTAAATATTTTGAATATTTATATTGCAAAACATGTTTGTGTTGATTGCAGTCTCTAAACAAAATATGTTGTCCGTACTTGGCTTCAATAATGCCAGTTAGTTCAATGACACAACACAAATCTCCTTGTCTCAATCAGAATATAAGATTTTTCTTATTAGAATTCGTTCTGATGATTGTTGCTCTGCTTCGACAGCATTAGAATTGCCATGAAATAATCTGTATATTATAGCAACTAAATTTAATTAATCAGGACACTTTATTACTAGATTTCTTTCCCCTCATTAATCAGCACACTTTATTACTAGATTTCTTTCCCCTCGTTAATCAGTACACTTTATTACTAGATTTCTTTCCCCTCGTTAATCAGCACACTTTATTACTAGATTTCTTTCCCCTCGTTAATCAGCACACTTTATTACTAGATTTCTTTCCCCTCATTAATCAGCACACTTTATTAATAGATTTCTTTCCCTCATTAATCAGCACACTTTATTTCTAGATTAAGCACATTTTATTACTAGATTTTTTTCTCTTCATTAATCAGCACACTTTATTACTAGATTTCTTTCCCCTCAATTAGCACATTTTATTGCTAGATTTCTTTCCCCTCAATTAGCACATTTTATTACTAGATTTCTTTCCCCTCAATTAGTACATTTTATTACTAGATTTCTTTCCCTATTTCCCCTCAATTAGCACCGTTTTTTTTACTAGATTTCTTTCTCTTCATTAATCAGCACTTTCTATTACTAGATTTCTTTTTCCTTATTAATCAGCACATTTTATTACTATATTTCTTTCCCCTCAATTTGCAAGTTATTGAGTTATTGAGTTATTGAGTTATTAGTGGGTCATCATCATTGCACTCCGAACATGTCCATAGGTGCTCAGATCCCCTCCTCAGCAATTCCCTCAGTATCCAGCGACTGACGACTCCAGTTCTATGTTGGTTGATAAGTCTTCTTACACGGCCACTAAGTTTCTCATTTCTGGCTGTGCCCATCTTAACTCCCATTTCCATCATCCGAAGTAGTAACGAGGATCTGTGTTTGTCGAAGTCCTGTGCTCTTCCCATTTCTCGGAGGGCATTGATGATGTCCGCCCGATCCATTGGTTGCCTGTCCTCAACGACAGCGCAGCTAGTCAACCTTTCCGCTCTTTCATTTCCTCGTACTTCCGCATGTCCAGGGACAAAGACAAAGGTGACCTTACGTATTTTGGATTTCTGCAACGACTCTACACATTGCATGCGTACTGACTACCCGACTCCACTTTTTTTTTTATCTTGGTCATCGAAATACTCAGTATACATGCGTGGGTGTAGTCTTGTGACTCTAACCATTTGAATGCCTTGGTCACTGCCACCACCTCTAACGTCATGCTACTCGTGGTCATGACGTATGCACCACTGTCTTCCTTGACTATTCTGCCTGCCGAGCGTGCTGTAAATGCCCATGCACTTCTTTGGTGTCGTCTTACAGATCCGTCTGTATAGATGACTGCATCTTTCTCATCGGTGTTATCGCAGATGAGACCGTTGACCTCAGCATTAACCACGACCGGGTTCTGTTCCCTACTTTTCCTGTCGAGTGTGACACTACACGAGAAAGTCACCTTGAAAAACGTAGGCACCGGTGTCCACTCCTCACCAACGCTGATATTGGTAAGCCCACAGACCTGTTTGATGACATCTTCTGCTCGGCCCACCCATGATTTGTCTCTTTCTAGCCTGGCACCTTTCCCTGTGTTGAGCACGTGGTGCAATTGATGATCTTTATCTGTACTAATATTCAGGTTTGCCCGTGCTCTCCAGTTCTTGATTCTGTCATCCATGGTTGGAAAGTCAAGAAGATACCTCATGGAGATACCTCATTTAGCAAATTTTATTACTAGATTTCTTTCACTCTTTCCCCTCAATTAGCACATTTTATTACTAAATTGCTTTCCCTCTTTCCCCTCAATTAGCACATTTTATTACTAGATTTTTTCCCCTCATATTAATCAGCACATTTTATTACTACATTTGTATTCTCTCTTTGATCAGCATATTTTAATCGATACATTTGTCTTTGAACCGCGATGACAATGAGAAAGATCACAGATCGCCTCACTTCCAGATGTCATGACCTAGTTCGTGAAATATTCCATTCACCTACAATGAAACGGAACTTTCACTGGGTTTGCCTTCCATCTTCGATCGCATATATTTATTGCAATGCTTGCCCTCCTTTCTTAATTCGCATACTTTGATTACTAGAATTTCCCAGTCCCCGTTTTTCGCATACTTTGATTGCTAGAATTTCCCAGTCCCCGTTTTTCGCATACTTTGATTACTAGAATTTCCCAGTCCCCGTTTTTCGCATACTTTGATTACTAGAATTTCCCAGTCCCCGTTTTTCGCATACTTTGATTACTAGAATTTCCCAGTCCCCGTTTTTCGCATACTTTGATTACTAGAATTTCCCAGTCCCCGTTTTTCGCATACTTTGATTACTAGAATTTCCCAGTCCCCGTTTTTCGCATACTTTGATTACTAGAATTTCCCAGTCCCCGTTTTTCGCATACTTTGATTACTAGAATTTCCTAGTCCCCGTTTTTCGCATACTTTGATTGAAAGATTTGCCTTCCCTACACAATACACATACTTTGATTGAAAGATTTGCCTTCCCTACAGAATACACATACTTTGATTGAAAGATTTGCCTTCCCTACACAATACACATACTTTGATTGAAAGATTTGCCTTCCCTACAGAATATACCATACTTTGTTTTCAAGGGTTGCTTTCCCTACTTGATTCGCCTAGCAAAAGAAAAAGTCTCGTCACGCCATGAGGCGTATAGCGAATGGGTGTTTGTTCCCATATTTGTATAGAATATACACACTCTTAGAATATAAACAGCACGTTCGGCAGGCAGAATAGCCAAGGAAGACAGTGGTGCATACACCATGACCACGAGTAGCATGACAATGGAGGTGATGGCAGTGACCAAGGCATTCAAATGGTTAGAGTCACAAGACTACATCCACGCATGTATACTTAGTGATTCGATGAGCATGATAAAAAAAGTGGAGGCGGGCTTTGTACGCATGCAATGGGTAGAGTCGTTGCAGAAATCCAAAATACGTAAGGTCACCTTTGTCTATGTCCCTGGACATGCGGGAGTGCGGGGAAATGAGAGAGCGGACAGGTTGGCTAGCTGCGCTGTCGTTGAGGACGGGCAACCGATGGATCGGGCGGACATCATCAATGCACTCCGAGATGTGGGAAGAGCACAGGACTTCGACAAACACAGATCAACGTCGCTTCTTCGGATGATGGAAATGGGAGTTAAGATGGGCACAGCCAGAAATGAGAAACTTGGTGGCCGTGTAAGAAGACTTATCAACCAACATAGAACTGGAGTCGTCAGTCGCTGGACACTGAGGGAATTGCTGAGGAGGGGATCTGAGCAGCTATGGACATGTTCGGAGTGCAATGATGATGACCCGCAAATAACTCAATAACTCAATTTGTATAGACCTTCGGCACATGATGTTTTGGAGTAATATGGTAAGTATTACGCCCCATTAAGCTTTCATCATGATCAAGTACCGGGCCTACTGGCGTAGGTGATCATTTCTCTCCACAACTTTCGATCTCGGCTGCTATTTATCATTTCTGTTGTTGACCTTCAGCTAAGCCATTCTCTTAAGCTGTCTGTTATTTTCTCTCTTTGCTTCCCTCTATCTCTTCGTCCCTCAATTTTTCCAGTTGTTACAATATATTCCAGTTTTTCTCTTCTCATTACATGACCAAAAAATGATGATTGTTTTTTCCTAATATAGCGATTCATGATTGTAGAAAGAAATTACGACGGTGGTTTTCTGTTGCCTTCCGTCGATTTGTTAACGGTTGGCTCCGCTAGCCTTTGACTAAAAAGCCTCCCCCACAAGGCAGTGGGGTTGTTTTACTTCGGGGTACCCTCCCTTAGCCTTTTACTCATGAAGCTTTACTTTCCTAGAAAAATGTGTATCCATTTAAGGCTGAGTAAACCCGGACACCGTCGATCAAGATCGAACCCGACCTCTTGTCCTTAGTAGTCCAGTTCACGTACCACTGAACTGTCATGGCTCCCTACTTGACCCGCATACTTTCATTTCTAGGGTAGTCTTTTCTTTATGAATACCTTTCCACATTGCGACCACTGAACTATCATGGCTCCCTACTTGACCCGCATACTTTCATTTCTAGGGTAGTCTTTTCTTTATGAATACCTTTCCACATTGCGACCACTGAACTATCATGGCTCCCTACTTGACCCGCATACTTTCATTTCTAGGGTAGTCTTTTCTTTATGAATACCTTTCCACATTGCGACCACTGAACTATCATGGCTCCCTACTTGATCCGCATACTTTCATTTCTAGGGTAGTCTTTTCTTTATGAATACCTTTCCACATTGCGACCACTGAACTGTCATGGCTCCCTACTTGACCCGCATACTTTCATTTCTAGGGTAGTCTTTTCTTTATGAATACCTTTCCACATTGCGACCACTGAACTGTCATGGCTCCCTACTTGACCCGCATACTTTCATTTCTAGGGTAGTCTTTTCTTTATGAATACCTTTCCACATTGCGACCACTGAACTGTCATGGCTCCCTACTTGACCCGCATACTTTCATTTCTAGGGTAGTCTTTTCTTTATGAATACCTTTCCACATTGCGACACTGAACTATCATGGCTCCCTACTTGACCCGCATACTTTCATTTCTAGGGTAGTCTTTTCTTTATGAATACCTTTCCACATTGCGACCACTGAACTGTCATGGCTCCCTACTTGACCCGCATACTTTCATTTCTAGGGTAGTCTTTTCTTTATGAATACCTTTCCACATTGCGACCACTGAACTATCATGGCTCCCTACTTGATCCGCATACTTTGATTTCTAGGGTAGTCTTTTCTTTATGAATACCTTTCCACATTGCGACCACTGAACTATCATGGCTCCCTACTTGATCCGCATACTTTCATTTCTAGGGTAGTCTTTTCTTTATGAATACCTTTCCACATTGCGAGTCTCGTTATTCCGGTTCAAGGAACACTGAAAAAAGGTTGAGTAGAGACTTGGTCAGCTATGGATCGTTGATTGCTATTAGTTTTTCACTTTGCGACATCTGTTAGTCTCTGAAAGTCACTCACTCAAGGGTAGGAGCTAAAAATAACCTGGTATCAGGTTTAGGGCACAACAGGGGTGTAAAGTGTTAAGTGTTAGAACATGCACCACAGAAATAAAAAAAAAAACAGAATAGCTCAGGCCAAAATAGCATTTAGAAAATTAAAAACGTCTTATACAACATGTTTATGTCAATAAAAGTGAGAAAGAGAGTTCATCGGGGCTATATAGAGCCAATTCTGCCCAATGGAAACTAATCATGGACAGTAGACAAACAAACTGAAAAGACGATTAGAGGCAGTGATCATATTTCTCAGAAGAAAGTTGAAAGTTTCAAGGACAGCTAGAAAGACCAATGAGGAAATTCTCAAAGAGGTCAACACAAAAAAAGAACCTCTAAAAGTCGTCAGATAAAAATAATCAACATTTTTCGGGCACATCATGAGAAGAGGAAAGTTGAAATACAAGATTACAACTGGCAAAATACAAGGACAACGAGAGAAAATACTAGATAGCTTGGTGTCCTGGCATGGAAAACAGTCAACAACAGAATTGATACGATACACTGTGGATAGAAGAGTGTGGAAGATCATGATTGCCTACGCCAACCGATATGGGATATAATGATGATGATAATATTGTTTTTATTTAAATAGCTCAGGGGTAAGTAAGTTGAATAACAAAATAGGTCATAACTCTCATTTTAAGAACCTCTTCTATAAAACTGCATGGCTGTAAAAAGGGACATCACCGATACCAGATGCAGGGCTTGTTAGAGGTCTGACGTCTATTGATTTTATCTTAGGAAGGTTCTCTGCTGCAGCGACCAGTGATATTGATTGATATATGTGGCAGATAGCTCTTATGCTCTTCATTTATATCTTTGAGAATATGTATCATCTTTTATCAGCAGGCCACAGACGTGGAAAAGTTGGGAAAATCCGATGCACAGCTGCTTTGTCTGAGTCTAAAATTACAATTTTAGTTTGAATAACATTTGAAGTTCAAGTTATATTAAGTCAATAGATTCATAGAGATTGTTACATGTTTATTCACATGTATAGTTTGTAAGCAGCACATATAATGGGTGATACAAATAGATCGATTATATGTCAATATATAGTGTTAAGTTTAAATGTTATATTTTATTTTTTTAATGAGTTTTTTAAATATTTTCTTTCTCTTAACAAAACAATCATCACTATCCTCTAGTCATGTTCTTTAGCTTTATAATCTCTTTTTTGATAACGCAGGAAGATTTCAGTTTTTTAGGTTCGCCGAACTGGCGAGGGCCCACTGGTAATTGAATAAAAGCAAGTTAGTTATTGTGAAGGATCCTTTTTGAAATGTGGGTCCCGCAGTTAACACTTCTTGACTTTCAACAACCCAGGGTTTTTCACGCGTTTAATGTTAAATCAAAACCACGTTGATATAACAAAGTACTCGATTACAATGACCGTGATATCAACCGTATTGCATTTATCGCCCTCCTCCCCACAAAAAAACGGTTGTGTTATCCTTGAGTATGTTACATTAGTTATTTTTAAACATAACCAATAATGATAGGAGATCACGTGATACTCACTTAACATTCAATGTTGCAAGGTTTACATATGTCCCAGATTTGTATTTCTTTACGGAAACTTTAACAGGCGATGGGAAAATGCATTCAGAGATCGAGGTCATACGTTAGAAGTATATACAGTGGTATACCAACTGTGGCAATTACTTAAAATACATAAACAATATATTGTCAATCGTTCTGATCCCCTCTCTCTGTAAACATTAGATGGATGCCATTCAGACAAACCGCTACAGTGAGATTCGGAAATGATTCAGAAAGGTCTATAAACAATGTATATGGCCTTTGGCGTCTTGACAGACGGTGGTTAGCAAGCAATCATGATAAGTCAGTAGTTTGGTAAAGCATTAGTGTCTCATACTGGGTTCTGTTTTACTGAAACTGAACATCTTTTCTCGTGGTTGAATTTGCCAATCCTGGACAGACAGATCCATCCACAAAACGAGCAAGGTGTACCCGCGATACCCGGCCTTGTCTCCTTTCTCTTGCGCCTTTTGTCTTCTGAATTTGACATCAGCACTGTCTCGAAAGTTGCTGCACCATTTTTATGTTTGCTCTCCATGTGCTACGATCCGCAGCCACATTTTCCCAGTTCCTTTCACTTATAGAAAATTGCCTCGAAGGAAGCCTTGCAAACATCCTTATATCTCAGCACTGATCTGCCCTTTGGTCTCTTTCTGTCCTTAAGTTTGCCATACAATATTTGTTTGGGAATACGATTGTTTGCCATTCATCTTACATGGCCCAGCCACCTTAGTCTACGAATCCTACGTAATAATAAACATGTATCTAGAAATTAATTGGCTAAAACAAAAATTACATTAAAAAATACAAACAAGACGTGTTCAATGCTCACAATCAAACATTTATCCAATGCCACCTTACTCATTATTTAACGCCCCAACCACAGACGAAGAAAATCATGCAATTGCATATTTCCAGAGCAGTTTTGTGTCGTTGATGGTTTAATTAATTAGCTTATTTGCGTCTTTCCAGGAAGATAGGATGCACATATTCTTATTATACATCAAAAGTGATTAGAAGAGGCTGTATCATAAAATATATAACATTTTGTGGTCAAACATTGAGTATTTCAGTGGCGTATTCTCTATGATACCGCAGCTACCGCCGGTAGCCTGAACATATTAATGAAATACAAAAGGAAATGATAATTTATTTATTTTTTTTTTAAATGATTAAATTACAAATTTTCGAATGTTCTATTGCACATTTCGTAGGCGAATATGATTTATTTGCTTTGATTTGCATTTATTAAAGCAAGGTTTTTCCTCTGGCCACTATAACGTTTGTGAATGAAACGAAACTATTCTACACTGAAACCTCTAGGAGCCAGCGGTACATTTTTCCTATATCCGAATCTAGTTCAATGACATTGAGATTCACAAATTCCCGTCAAAATAATGTACCGGTTGTTGCCGCTAGATGTATGCGGTTTCATGGGTTATTTTTAGCTCTAGCCAATCCAAATCATCACAAAGTGAAAGTGAAACTATGTCTGATTACCGGAACTTCCTTAGCTATTTATAACTACGTTATGCGCATCAGCATCTGCAGAAAGAACTTTTTCTGCTCTCAAGAGAATCAAATCTGGTTGGGCATTAATGTCCATTGAGAAATCATTCCCTCAGAAACTTAGAAACCAACACAACAGTACTTTCAATGACAAAGTCATCAAGATATTTTCTTCCCAAACAAGACGGATAGAAGTTTACATATAAATAAGTAAGTAATTTAAAATGTAGTGACGTCATTAGAAAATATTATTTTATGTTACCCTACTAAATATAATGTATGTTTTTATTTATTATGTCAGCGGTAGCCCAGACCCCAAAACCAGTATACGCCACTGGTGTATTGCATACCCCCACCCTTTCAGATTTAGAAATATTTTTATCTTTTTGTTAAGAGCATTAACTGCGAACAGATCAATCATATAAAACATTTACTTTAGCTAAGAACAAATGTTTTATGACTGGTGTAACAAATGAAAACCACTTCCATAAAATATCAAGTTTAAGAATGTATGAAACGTACGAGGCTCTGGACAACCTCGTCCATAATCAATGGGTAATTTCCAATATTTGAACTCAAATGCCAATTTTAGATGGAAGCAAACAGCTGTATCAGGTCTCCGCTGTGCCTGTTTAGTGTTGATCTCTTCCCCTTTAAGTTCCCTGTTATATTGTGATTTCTCTTTGTCCTCCTCCGTGTACTTCATCATCCTGTCTATTTTAAAAATATGTTCACGTTTGTTATGAATTGAAATGACATGCCCTCGAACAATGTGTAATGTGCAAATAAAATGTAAAATAAGAAATGAGGAAACGAGTAGTAGCAACATAAGTTCTGAGCTACATTCAGAAACCACATGTTAAATGATTGGGAGTGTAACAATGTTACTAGCAAGGAGTTATTGAGTTATTAGCGGGTCATCATCATTACACTCTTAACGTATCCATAGGAGCTCAGATCCCCTTTTCAGCAAGACTCGCAGTGTCCAGCGACTGACGACTCCAGCTCTGTGTTGATGTGATTAGTCTTCTTGCACGCCCACTAAGTTTCTCGTTTCTGGCTGTGTCCATCTGTTTCATCCGAAGGAGTCACGCGGATTATAGTTGTCGAAGACTGGTGTCCTTCCCACTTTCCGGGGGGCATTGATGATGTCCGCCCGATCCATTGGTTGACCGTCCTCAACAACAGCGCAGCTAGTCAACCTGTCCGCTCCTTCATTTCACAGTACTCCCGCATGTTCTGGGGCGTAGACAAAGGTGACCTTATGTATTTATTACTTCTGCAATAACTCTACCCATTGCATATGTACTAGCAAGAAACCTCCCACAACTAGCATTTTAACTACCATTTGTAACAACAGAAGAGATCAAGATGAATCCCCCAAGGGATGGGCAAGCGAAATATCTATTATCAAACAAAGCACCACGTATGAAGCAAACCAAAGTACACTCTCGGGAATATTCAACTTCCCTCCATGTTGAAATTAAAGGAGGACAGAGAAAAAGATAAGACAAGAAATTATGTAAAAATCGTCTTCTAATGCGATTTGAGAGCCACGATAGCTCAGTGGTTAGTGAACACAAAGGACAAGGTAGGGTTCGATCCCAACCGACGGCTTCCGAGTTCACCCAGCCTTAAATGGATAACGGATTTTTTTTTCTGGGAAAATAAAACGGCGCGGGCGTAATACCTACCACATTACCCCGAAAACCATGTGCTGAAGGTCTGTAAAATTTATGGTCACTAACAAAATATTCCCTATACGCCACTTGGCGTGACGGTGGCTCTTTATTTTTTTAATATGCGATTTATTCTTTTTTGTATGTTTTATTTATTTACTGTGGGTGGGGTGGGAGGAATGTGAGGACGGTGTTGGCTTCGTTTATGGTGTCTTCATTATTCCGTTTAGCAAATCAACATTCTCATGAAGAAACTCATTTCTCTTTCATCCACTTGATCTTATTCATGTCTCTCATTACCTAAGTCTAAGTCTCTTCACTATCAGAGCAAAGGGAATAAATAACACACAAGAATATACCGAACTGATGCAAAAAACGCTTTTCACATTTTTTCAGAGAAGCATTGAAAGTTATATAAAAGACGTGACAAAATGAACACGCATTTTTGATTTTTCAAGCAGAAAAGGTCTACATTTAAATCGGTCCTGAAATTTTGCCGTGAAGTGGGTCAACATTTCCCATATTAAACTAAAACTGGCATTTCTAAAATAGGACATCAATATTGGTAATAAAAACAAATAACTGGAATTGTCAGGAAATAATAACGATATAAACAGTAATATTATTAAACAAAACCATAACCATAAGAAAGCCACAGCCGGTAATGTTAGAAAAGATCACTCTTAAAATAAATGCTTTATAAAACTACCACTGTTCTGTGATTAGAAAACTTTAGCGAAACACTGGCATTTGTATCTTTAAAGTCTGCGACGCAAGAAAAAGTAACAGAGCAATCATTCAATTCATAATCTGAAAATAGCCAGTAAAATCCGGCACAGAATTTATATAAATATTTCTTTATTTTCGAAGAAACAATCCTCGCCACCACCCAATATAAACAATAAACGGGACAAACCTAAAACAAGTGCAATGTGACATATACTTGAGCACAACAATAACATCAGATGGAAGATGCACCACAGAAATAAGAAACAGAATAACTCAAGTTATAAAGGCCTTTAGAAAATGAGAAACGTCTTGTGGAATAAAACGATATCAATAGAATTGAGAATGAGAGTTCATCGGTGCTGTATAGAGCCATTTCTGACCCATGGATGCGAATTATGGACAGTAGAAACAAATGAAAAGACGTTTAAAGGCCACAGAGATGGGATTTCTCATGAGAGGTTGAAAGTTCCCTGGACAGCTAAAAAACCAACGTGGACATTCTCAAAAAGGCCAACACAAAAAAAGGAACTACTAAAAAACTTCAGAAAGAAACAATCAACATTTTTCGAGCACATCATGAGAAGAGGAAAGTTGAAATACTTGGTTACAATTGGCAAAATACAGACAGATCGCGGACTACAAAATGAGAATCTACTAGATACTTGGTGTCATAGGACGGAAAGCAGTCAACAACAGATTTTATACGATGCACTGTGGAAAGAAAATTGCGGAACAACACGATCGTCTACGCCAACCGGTATGACACATCATAATGATGATGGTATTTATGTTGCATGTTAAAGAGACCTTGAAACTGAGAACAGAAGAAGCGGGAGATATAGCTAGAGACATTGATTCTCTCTGACGGGCTGTGGTGAATGCAACGTTCTGCAAAGGACATGCCATCTATTGATAATTATGTATCCTGCATATTACATATAATTAAATATTTTTTCCCCGCTGGCGTGAAGGCAAAATAATTAGTTAGTGGGTCTACTCAACGTGTAGGCAGGGGTTCATATACAAAACATGGCCAAACTCTTTTACCACCAATACTGCTTCTGGGTTTACCCACAGTCATCTATAGCAGTAAGGCCAGCGGATACAACAGAATTACCCCCATTTTGTGACGTTTTGAACTTTGCTGTTGTGAGTATAATTACGTCAGCAGTCTATAGTTGGCATAATTGTAGACATCACGATTGTGGGGTAGGAGGGTGGGGCGGGGGAGGGGGTTGTGGAATCTCACTCTCTGCCCGGTACTCTTACTACTATAGATGGCTGTGGTTTACCTATCCTTTGAAAATGAGTAAATGGCGTGACAAAGAGTCAAGATGCGCCTATGATCATGGATAAATTTGGGCACTGACACCACATTACGCCACAACTTGTGATCGTTTTCCTTTACTTTAACTAACGTTGATGTTTCAGTGAACATCAACATAGGTATCCCCAGCATGGGATAGTCAGAAAATTCTGAAAAAGAACTAACATTTAGCAATAGAATAAACCGGACACTATAGAGAGCGGTGTTAAAGTATTTCTCGCACGAACGTAGTAGTCATTCTGTCAACGATTATCAATAAATTAAATCCAGTTCGTTCCCTTTTTGGAGCATGGGTAATAGACATGGTCTCTCCATCCGTACCTTCTTATTTGTGGCCAATTTCTATATTTTGTCTTGGTAACGATCAATGTTTATGAGGATTGAAATCAATTTTTTGGGTCCATGTTTTCAAGGGCTTTCCATATTTTCTCTTTCTCTGTGGGTTCCATCACAGTACCTGTCTTGCTATACCAATATCGGCTTTGTCCAGTCCATTTCCATTTTATATTCATAATATGTTTCTCGATTGGCCCTCGCTCTTTGTATTCCTTGATATATTTATTAGTGATTTTATCTTACATTCTAATGTTTAGTCATTTGTTTAGACATTTGATAAATTGCTATAATTATTACCAATTCCTTTGCCTTTAACATCACGTTCATATATTTCCTATTACCATTTTAATGACTGCCATAAAGATTATTCTTTATTCTTCCACCTCATCTAGATACTCCGCCTAGGCTGCTCAGTGAGTTTAACATTGGCCTTCGACTGTTTTGGATTGCCGAAGCATCAAGGACTGTAGTCTGAAATCACAATCACTCTATTTGTTCTCAGCGTCTGAAAGTCGCTAAGACAAGGAAATGTAGTTGATGTCCTTTTAATATCATGTAATATCCCCCCAGACAAAACAATACAGACATCTTGATATTCAGGAAACGTAAATCAAGTGTTACTCCCGTGTGTTACCGGGGCCTCATTATGTAGGAAGTAAAGAATAGTGACACTGTGACCTTCCAGGCATGTCGTAAGAGGCGACTAAGGGGATTGATCGATGGCTTGACAAGCTGTTATTGTAAAAAACATTGTTATGGAAACAGAACCATAGATTTTAGTAAGCAGTGATCTCTGCAATATGTGCCATTTTGGCATGCAAGGTTTCTGTTTTTAAGATTGTGGTTCTGCCCTATGTGCCGTCTTCGGCTCGAAAGGACAATAGATAGAAATCAAGTGTTAACGTGACGCTTGCATGTGGGAAAAGCGGCAAATAGGAATGCATCGTCATCGTGTTTGCAACACCCTCTGTGTAAGGGATAGGAAGGGTAACGGGAATATAACATACGAGATATTGTCACATATACAGTAAAAAAAAGGAAAGTACCCCTGTCACGCCAAGTGGCGACGTATAGGGAATATGGTGTTAGTGACCATAAATTTTACAGACCTTCAGCACATGATTTTTGGGGTAATGTGGTCGGTATTACTCCCGTGCCTCTTTACTTTTCCAGAACCTGGAAGCCGTCATTTGGGATCGAACCCTACCTCTTGTCCTTTGTAGTCCAGTTCACTAACCAGTGAGCTATCGCGGCTCCCGTCACATATACAAATCAACGGTAAAACATTCAGCAGACGCTCTATTAATTTTTTTTATTTTTTTTTTTTGCTAATTTTTAACATGTTGAATTTTCTCCATTATTCAATATTACTTTCTTCAGTTATTGTTGTCCTTTCATAATGTAAATATTAAATGTATTATTTTAATTATAACATATCTTGGCGAAGAAAATGAGTAATAAAGATGTGAAATAGCTGCAAAACGAAGAACTATTTAACACGATTGTTAAGGACACATAAATTACAATTCAATGATCTGGAAGTCATCTTGGATTGGAAAATACAAAGTAAACTATGCAGAGGCAGACAAAGAGACTAAAGCAGACAGACAACATCCATTGATGAATAGGAGAACGTGTGACTGTGTACCTTCACTGTAGGAGAGAGAGAGAGAGAGAGAGAGAGAGAGAGAAATGGCGATCTATAACAATCATCCTTCGATGAGGAGATGGTACAAAATGATAACATATCTTCTCTTTCACTAAAAAAATATATAAAACTATGGATGTAACTATCAAAATTGTCTGTTCATTAACATCTAGATACAGTAAACATATCAGATTGGCTTCACAACTTTAAATAAATCAAACAGGGCTCAAGCAGCGCATGCAAACATTATCAAGGGACGTAATACATAAAATGTTTTCTCAAGATGCAATATCTACAGATTACTTCCCATTACCATTGCAAAAGTAAAACTACTCAAGCATGAAGCAACGCTATTATGAAAATAATAGAGAAACAAAACTACGATCAGTTATAGAGCTCCAAATCGAAAACTTCCAAATGGGATTCCGGGAATATAGAGGATGCACTGTTGCACAATTCACTCTAAAACAACAATCAGAAAAGACGACAATCAAATTCAAAATCTGTACATGGCTTTCATAGACTAAGAAAAATCATTCGGCAAGAGTAAATAGTGAACAGTAATTATGGGAGACAAGAACATATATAAACATCCAATAATCTATGTAAATGTCTCTACATCTACAGCATCTGTACAGTCAGAACAGCAGCAAGCTACAAAGATCACTTTGAAGTACAGAAATGGAGCAAAACAGTGGTGCGTACTATCACCCCTATTGTTTGCATCTTACGTGGACCACATATATATGTTATCTAATAAATCTGAGTCAGAGATGATTAAAGATCTGCTTGCAGGCGACAATACGAGGACAAACATAATACCTATAAAAACAGTTAAATAGTTATCGGAATAGGCACCCTATACAGCATGAAAATGAAAATCAACAAGACACAAGTCAAGAACATCGCAAATGAAAAAAAAAACAGACCATGAACATATCGATAGATAGCTGACAATTATAACAACTGGAGGATTTTGAAATGTCCACGGAGTCTAGTAACGAACAAGATTTCACAAGCAGTAGAAATAGAATCAACTTGCAACAAATTATGTTAACAACTCGTAAAAATGTCACCACTCCAGTCCAACAAGGAAATATCACTAGAGAAAAAAACTGACACTCAAAAACACGATCTTTAATACAATGTGGTGTTGTTATTGTGGTTCTGTCAGGCCTGGGTACTTGTCTCAAGAATAGCGAGATAAATAACTACTACCAAAATGTGTTAGTCTAATGACAAGAAACAGCGTGAAAGAACAGTGAGATAAATAACTACTACCAAAATGTGCTAGACTAATGACAAGAAACAGCGTGAAAGAACAGTGAGATAAATAACTACTACCAAAATGTGCTAGACTAATGACAACAAACAGCGTAAAAGAACAGTGAGATAAATAACTACTACCGAAATGTGCTAGACTAATGACAAGAAACAGCGTAAAAGAACAGTGAGATAAATAACTACTACCAAATGTGCTAGACTAATGACAAGAAACAGCGTAAAAGAGCAGTGAGATAAATAACTACTACCGAAATGTGCTAGACTAATGACAAGAAACAGCGTGAAAGAGCAGTTCAGATGGAAGAATTGAGGGATAAAGCTAGGGATAATTTCTGCCATTGAATGCATAAGCCTTTATTAGATACTGGATTTTCTGGGAAAGTAAAGCGGCACGGGCGTAATACCGACCACATTACCCTAAAAATCATGTGCCGAAGATCTGTAAAAAATATAGTCACCAACACCATATTCCCTATACACCACTTGGCGGGACGGGGTTCTTTACTTTTTTTTTTTTAATTGAACGCATAAGAAACATTAGATAAAATTGTTTGACCACGTAATGGACAGACAGTTTAAAGCACAAAAGACGAGCTTTCAGCACGAGTTACGAGAACAACAGATTCAAAGCGTCGACCCAGAATAAGAGAATTATAGAATATCAGAAACACTAGGAAACATAACATCAGGAGAAACTAACAGAAGAGCAAAGGTATACAAACAATATCGACGCTGAAAGGCAAATGAGCGAGGAAAAAAATCTTACCTTTATTTTACACATATATGACATCATAGGTATTTATCAGAATCATTTTAAATAAAAATACGAACAATTTAACATCATTCTTTTATAACAGTGAAGTATTATTGTTGTTGGTATTACGAATTATTACAAACACCAAAGAAGAACTTATAACACGGATCTATCTATCTTTCGTTCGCCTGAAGTATTGACTATATCTGCAATGTCGTTTCCTGTTTAAATTTTACATTACTTTAATGTATTTTTTTTTTTTTACTAAAGAAAGTAACGAGAGATTAAGAAGAGGCTAGAGCTTCTTACCAACATCAAGGGGAAACAATTGTCACTTTCTGGCCATGTAACAACTGAAACGTATGGCAATTTAAAAAATCAACAGGAAAAGTGGCATTAGAAACCAGAGCGAAAAAAAATGCCAAACAGCTCAACAAAATGACGTCTTATAGAGTCAACATCTGCACAGAGGAAAAAAAAACTAGAGTTGTTTATTTGAAACATGATCACAAACATATTAAAGGCTGAAAGGGCGATATCATGATTTCACTAGAATCAAATCGCCAAAATCATAAGTTATGTCCCTTGTCTTATTCACTTTTTAATGGGCGAAGAAAAAACGCGACTAAGGTCAACATTTGCAACAAAAATTAATACAACTATTTTTTCGCTCATTAATTATGCTTATAATTCATAAATTCACGGTAAATACCTAGAGGCGTTGGATATCATTATTCTCCATAAACCCTGGTCTTGTGCGATATATAACGGTTTCACAGTTAATCTTCAGTCACATCCGTTAAAGAAATTAAATGTGCCGTTAGTTCGATCCTTTAGAAGCTCTTTTGAGAGTTTTTTTTTTATCGATTGTGATATGTGTACAATCTATCAGACTAGAATACAATATATCAAGCTAGGGTACAATCATTCAGGCTAGGATAGAAATTATCGGCCCCGCGTAAATGTATCAGCCATGCATGAATGTACCAGCTCCGCGTGAAAGTATTACAGTGTGAATGAAATAGCTCTGTGTGAATGTATCAGAACTGTCTGACTGGTATCTTCAATAAAAGTGTATACTTCACGGAACTATGGCTCTCCTTGATACTTCAATAACATGTACTACATAAATGTAATACATCTTTTTGTTTAAAAAAATGTCTTGAAATATCTCGTGTCAATGTTAACGTGTCTATTTCGCACCTGGCAATATTTAGTTGAGCAGTGAGCTCTTTGAAACTAATAGACTTTCACTTTCGAATCATAACAAATTCAGTTCATATTCTAAAGTCTGAAGTCAGGTGGATGCGCATTCTGGTGTAATCAATTTTTCTATATGCATGTAAATCACATACAGAAGCAAATAATAAAATACAAGCTATTAATATGAAATGTTATCGAAATGTTTTGGGTGTCTCTGAAATAGATCGTGTCATTAATGCAAAAGTTAGTAAAAAAAGATACAAGCACTCTGTGTACACGATGATCTTTTGACTAATGTGAAGAATCGCTACATGAAATAGTGTGGCCACCTATCTCGATAACATTCTGATGAAAACCAATAGTCATGGAACTGAGAAAAGAGGAGGAAGAGGTTAGAGAGAGAGAAAGAGGTGGAAAGATAATATCAAAGAATGGTCAGGCCTCGATTTCGCAGAGTCCTAAAGAGTAACAATAGATAGAGATCAATGGAGCAGGTTGATAAAGTCTTTCAGTGGATCCTAACGACCCACATGGTTACGGAAAGAGAAGGATGTGGGGTAAGTAGCTAACAAATAAACATGTATCTGATTCATATGTGGGGTAAGTAGCTAATAAATAAACATGTATCTGATTCATATGTGGGGTAAGTAGCTAATAAATAAACATGTATCTGATTCATATGTGGGGTAAGTAGCTAATAAATAAACATGTATCTGATTCATATGTGGGGTAAGTAGCTAATAAATAAACATGTATCTGATTCATATGTGGGGTAAGTAGCTAATAAATAAACATGTATCTGATTCATATGTGGGGTAAGTAGCTAATAAATAAACATGTATCTGATTCATATGTGGGGTAAGTAGCTAATAAATAAACATGTATCTGATTCATATGTGGGGTAAGTAGCTAACAAATAAACATGTATCTGATTCATATGTGGGGTAAGAAGCTAATAAATAAACATGTATCTGATTCATATGTGGGGTAAGTAGCTAAAAAATAAACATGTATCTGATTTATATGTGGGGTAAGTAGCTAATAAATAAACATATATATCTGATTCATATGTGGGGTCTTAATATATCATACGTGTGTGCTTAGCACACTATTATATGGATCTGAAACCTGGACAACATACTCAAACCAGGAAAAAAGACTAAATGTCGTCCAACATGCGATGTCTCCGGAAAATAATGCACATCAAAAGGCAGGACACAATAACCAACTTAACTGTCCTGCAACGTGCTAAGACCCCAACAATCATGTCGATGCTCAGATGTCGAAGACTAAAATGGCTGGGGCATGTCCAACGGATGGAAGAAAAGCGCATTCCTAGGAAAGTGCTAAATGGTGAACTAATACACTGAAAAAGACAAATCGACAGACCTAAATTACGATATAGAGATATCTGTAAATCATCTCTGAAAGACTTCTCCATCAGTGAAAATGACTGGGAACATCTGGCAAGTAATCGCACATCATGGAGAACTTGTATAAGGAACAGTATAACATCATTAGAGACTGTGCTAAGGCAAAACTTAGAAGAGAAAAGATTCATGAAAAAGGATGGAAAACCCTGTGGATCAGCGGGCCTGACTTGTTCATTATATGACCGCTTGTGTTTGTCAAACATTGGTAGAATTAGCCACGAGAGAAGCTGTTTGACATAAACAAAACCTAAAAAAATACACAACAGACTCCCCACTAGACCGTCTGATAGGACGAAAAGGGCCATATAATCTGGGGTAGGTAGCTCATAAATAAACATATATATAATTCATATGTGGGGTAAGTAATTAACAAATAAACATATATATGATTCATATGTGGGGTAGGTAACTAACAAATAAACATGTCTTTGATTCATATGTGGGGTAGGTAACTAACAAATAAACATGTATTTGATTCATATGTTGGGTAAGTAACTAACAAATAAACATGTATTTGATTCATGTGTGGGGTAGGTAACTAACAAATAAACATTTATCTGATACATATGTGAGGAAGGTAGCTAACAAATAAACATGTATCTGATTCATATGGGAAGAAAGTAGCTAACAAATGAACATGCATCTGATCCATATGTAAGGAAGGTGGCTAACAAATGAACATGCATCTGATCCATATGTAAGGAAGGTGGCTAACAAATGAACATGCATCTGATCCATATGTAAGAAGGTGGCTAACAAATGAACATGCATCTGATCCATATGTGAGGAAGGTGGCTAACAAATGAACATGCATCTGATCCATATGTGAGGAAGGTAGCTAACAAATAAACAGGATCATCGATCACGATAAATCTATTCGCGAAAATCCCCTTTAAAGCAGGCACAAACGACATCATTTCTCTAGTAGAAATATATAATCTATAGTCTGAACTGATCATAAGAAAGGTGAAGGTCCCCTGTAGCAATTAAGCATAACTGCCCTGAGTTGAGTTTACAGCCTCCACTTAACATGGTCTCATCTCTTGATGAGGCCTGTGCTCTCTCCACTGATGCCTATTTTCACTGACCAACGGCCAGATGCCCTCATTTTTGTTCCAGCTGAATCGACTGGTAGGAACGAGCGAGCTTCGAACCCTGGTGTTACGTGAAAAGCGATCCCTCTACGACTACGCAAATCAGTCCCACATATTTGACCCTGATATGGCCTAAATAAATATGTATAATATCATTGGGATACGATGAAATGTTGATAAATACGCTAGGCCAAGTTGTCAGTCATTGACACTAATCGGGTGTGACTCTACTAATGACATTAATCAACCTACATTTTTGACGTTTGCTTATAACAACAGAATTCTCCGTCCCCACCCTTCATTCCGAAATAATTCTAGATATATAGCTCTTCCTCACTATTATACTTCCGCATAAATTGACAAGAAGTTTTATTGCATTTTCAAACTCATATTTTTAGTCAACATTTTCTATATCTTCGTATCTTCTCACTTTCCTCTCCGAGTTAAAAAAAAAGTAAATAAAGCGCTAAAAGTGTGAAATGGTTGAGTTTGAAGAATGCCCATAAACTGGGAACATGTGTGGAGATAGGAAACCACTACCGAAGTTGCTACACAAAGACTCACCATAACGGTAAATGTAAAAATGATGCGTGCGTCACTTTAGCATTAAATCCATCCCTGTCTCCTTGTTTAATTTCTTCACGACACTATTCATTTTATAGCGCCATGTTATTTTATTTTGTTATTATCATCATGTGCCATACCGGTTGGCGTAGGCGATCATGTCCTTCCACAATGTTCTATCTACAGTGCATCGTATCAGTTCTGTTGTTGGCTGTTTTCCATGCCATGACACCAAGCTATCTAGTATTTTCTCTCTTTGTCGTCCGCGATCTCTCTTTCCTTTTATTTTGCCAGTTGTAACCAAGTATTCCAACTTTCCTCTTCTCATGATGTGCCCGAAAAAAGTTGATTGTTTCTTTCTGGTGTTTTTTAGGAGCTGCCTTTTTGTGTTGGCCTCTTTGAGAACTTCCTCATTGGTCTTTTTAGCTGTCCAGGGAACTTTCAACATTCTTCTGAGAAGTCCCATCTCTGTGGCATCTTTTCATTTGTTTGTCCACTGTCCATGATTCGCTTCCATAGGTCAGAATTGGTTCTATAAGCACCGATGAACTCTCTTTCTCTTTTCTATTGACATAGATTTGTTGCATACGATATTTTCATTTTCTGAAATGTTATTTTGGCCTGAGCTATTCTGCTTTTTATTTCCGTGGTGCATTTTGTTATACTATATTAATTAATGTATTTTATCTATAAAAAATACACTTTAACTATGAATGTATGTTAAAGTATTTCTTATGTATACTTTTACGTATTATGGTGATTGAGATGAAACATAGCTTGTCAAATCATCATTTCCCCCCACTACTGTCCAACAAAGAAATAAACCTGAGGTAAGACGAGCACTCTGCAACACAATATTCATTATGCTGTTGTGCTACCAAAACCTCATTGATTGCACTAGATTGAAGGACAAGAAAAAAAAACACCACTGAAATGAAATGTATTCTACTCATGACAATAAACAGCCCATAAGAAAAAACTGGAAGAGAAGAGATACAAATAAAATCTAGGAATAATTACGGCCATTTATAACGTAAAGAAACGGATACAATAGTTTGGCTACTCGATAGGAAGGAGGGATTAAAATACATCAAAATGAGCTTTCAAAAAACGCTACTACAACTCTAGACAAGGACCAACTTCAAGAAAGCAAAAATCGAAGGATAACTAGAAACATAACAGCAGGAGAGATCAGTAGGTGGAGAAAAGCTGCAAACTATATTTCCCTTGACCCTGTAAGGCAGATGAGGAAGGAATAAAGAAAACAGATGAAGAAAATGTACTATTTTATTAATAATCTGTATTTGTTTTCGATAATTATATGGCAGAACTATACGTTTTACCTGTCGATTGCAATAAAGTGAGATAGTGTGGGGAGGGGAGATAGGAATAACTTGTTTGAATTTAGAAAACACCAGTTTAAGCTCTTTAATTAATCAATAATTCACGATGCGCCCATAAATATGAAAATATCATCATCAAGCAACATTCCTGCTGGCGTAGGCAATCATATCTCTCCACCACATTCAATCTCGACAGTTATTTGATCATTTCTGTTGTTGTCCTTCTGTCAAGGCATTCTCTTAAGCTGTCTGGTATTTTTTCTCTTTGCTTCCTCTATCTCTTCGTCCCTCAATTTTCCCAGTTGTCACAATGAATTCCAGCTATTTCCCTCCTCATTACATGGTCAAAAAATGAAGATTGTGTCTTCCTAATAATGGAAGTCTATGAGTCATGGCTATCTCCTAGGACCTCTGTACTTCAAGGAAGAACATAGTATCTGTGGTGTGCCAGAGCAAAATGATGATGGTCCTAACTACATAGTTAAAATAATGAAATATGAGATGTAAGTAAAAAAAAAAAGAAAGAAATATGAGATGTAAGTAAAAAAAAATAAAAGAATATGAGATGTAAGTAAAACAAAAATAAAGAAATATGAGATGTAAGTAATAAAAAAGTAAAGAAATATGAGATGTAATTAAAAATGAGGAAATGTATTATAATTCGAGAGGATGCAAGTTATTGTAGAAAGCCAACAATGAAATTGAAAAATAAATACAGAGAAGGGAGGTTGTTTAGAAATTTAAAATCATGATTACCTACACCAGCAGGCATGGTACTCGATGTATGTGTCTGCTTTATATATATATATATATAAAGCAGACACATACATCATCATCATCATCATGTGCCATAGTGTTGGCGTAACTATCATGTCCTTCCACAATCTTCTATCTACAGTGCATCGTATCAGTTCTGTTGTTGACTGTTTTCCATGCCATGACACCAAGCTATCCAGTATTTTCTCTCTTTGTCGTCCGCGATCACTTTTTCCTTTTATTTTGCCAGTTGTAACCAAGTATTCAAACTTTCCTCTTCTCATGATGTGCCTGATAAATGTTGATTGTTTCTTTCTTATGTTTTTTTAGGAGCTGACTTTTTGTGTTGACCTCTTTGAGAACTTCCTCATTGGTCTAAAGTATTTATAATTTATTCACTTAATGGGTGCCTTCTCCGCTTTGAAGGTTGGCTACAGTGGAAAGCCATTTTACTCTGTCCCCTGTTTTGATGTTGCACTTTGTCATATGGTCACCTGACCACCTTTTGATGTTATCTGTCTACTTTAGTCTTGATCTCCCACTGCCTAGTCAGCCTTGTACCTTCTCTTCAAAGATGACCTCAAGATTACTATTATGTCTCCTCAAATTATCAAAATATTTCACTTGTCATTTTCGAATTGTGTTATGTAATTCGTTTTTTTTTTCATTTTCAGCTGATTCAGAGCTTCCTTTAAGTCATTTTTTTTCTTTCCACTCAGTTCTCCCTCATTTTCCTATAAATCCACGTTTCAAATGTTTCAATATAATTTTTTGCTCTGGTTTATTATTTAATGTCCATGTTTCAGAACCATACAGGAAGGTTGAGTAAATATAGCATTTTGCTTTTCGTAGATTTAGTTCTGATGTTATTTACTTTGATGTGAGCATGCTTTTCATGTTAAAATTGGCTTTTGTCATTTCTATTCTGTTGTTTATTTCTGTCTTACATTTTCCATAATTTACTATAATAAGCCCAAGATAGCAATATTCTTGACCTCATGAAGGTTTATCCCATCTACTTCAATATTGCCTTGCATATTTTGTGCCTTGTGATGATCATGTCATGACGCCGGCGCATAAATGGTGCTTTTCAATTCAACATGTGTTGATAATGTTAAAGTGGTTTTCACGAGTCAGACTGTGTTGAAATAGTATTTGTTAATACCCGTTGTTGTTGTTTCTTAACTTCTGACAGAGACGTGGACAGTGTGGTATTTCGATGCTTAGGTGAAATTATATTCATTCTTCTTTTTACATTGTGTTTAACCTATCGTTTATAGGTTAGCGAAACGCGTCCACTGCTCCATTGACAAAAAACGTATTCTCGACAAACGTATTCTTCCCCACGGGAATTTCAATCATCAAATAAACGAAGTCTGTGACGGTGGATGAGGCGGAAGGATACAAAATATTAAACGGCTCAGAAAACAAAAACAGCAACGTGTGTGGTACACAATAGACGTATTCAGGACACGAAAAACGAATATGGCGGGCCACAGGGGAAGAAATGGGAGCCTCACCTTGTATCACTCCAAAGCCATCCATGGGGAGCAATTTGAAATCTCTCTCTCTCTCTCTCTCTCTCTCTCTCTCTCTCAGCGATCAGGACTCAATCAGAGTAGGATTCCAGACTCTCACATGAAGTCAGCTGTCAGGTTAAGTGTGTTTATCGCCCCCACAGGCAGAACATCACAATTAGAGTCCGCCAGATCCACTGCACTGTGTTCTGCGCCAGTGGCCCAGTACATCCGATTTCAGCAAGTATTTTATTCAAGTTTGCATTCCTTAGCCTTTGATTGTCCCCAATCTTCCTGCAAGGCAGCAGATGATCTGTAGGGGGATTCTGCCCTTAGATGGTCGACCCTCCCAGGTTTACGAGCACCATCTGCCCGAGTCACTAGAGGTGACTAACACAGACATGCACACACAAAGATAGGAGATGTGACCAACACAGACATGCACACACAAAGATAGGAGATGTGACCAACACAGACTTGCACACAGCGATACGAGGCATGACTAACACTGACACACATCAAGATATATGACACATGACTAACAAAAACATGCACATAAAAAATCTTAAAACAACAAATAAAGACCTAAAAATATGTACATGGGACGTTTGAACTCTATAGCAATATGGAAAACTAGAGAATCTTATTTTAGAAGCAGAAAGAATGAACATAGGTATTTTAAGCATATCAGTGACAAGATGGAAAGAATGCGGCTACATACTGGATGGAAAATATACATTTATATACTCAGGCAATATACAGAACATCGAAGAGGTGTAGGAATACTGATTAAAAACAGAATTATAAAAATACATTAGCACTCACTTGACACACAACGGCAAAATCTTACTACTAAAAATGAAAGCTAAAATCTTTTGACATAGAAATTATACAGACATGTGCACCCACCCACGACTACACAGATGAACAAATAAAAGAATATTCTGAAGACCTAATGAAAGTTGTGAAACAAGTGAAACCATTTGACGTTTTAATTGTAATGGGTGCCATGAATGCCAAAGTAGGAACAGGAACATAAAGAGCAATATGGGACAGTATGGCCTAGGAAAACGTAATGAAAGAGGAGAAAGACTAATACAATTCTGTGAAGAAAATACATTGGTAATATGTAACACTTATTTTGAGCAACGGAAAAGAAAGCTGTATACATGGAAAGTCCTGACTAGAAAACGAGGAACCATATAGACTATATAATGATCAAGGATAGATTTAGAAACATCATCATGGAAGCCACGACATACCCTTGAGCTGATATTAACTTAGATCACATCCCTGTTATGATCAAAATGAAAATAAAACTAAAGAGAAACAGACAAACAGAAGAATAATACACAATTAATACAAATGGACATAACAGCTCTGAGTCAAACAGAAATCTAACATACATATAGAAGTAATAAATACATACCAAAATTTGTTAGAAGATGGAAAGGAACAAACAATATCAGAAGGGAAAATCCTGATGAAAAAGTTACAACAAAATGGCAATGAATAAAGGAAAGCATACAAGAATAATACAAACATTTTACTTTAGAAGGAAATGTTCAAGAAACAAAAAAAAATTGATGACTGAAACAAACTTAGAAAAATTGGATAAAAGAAGTCATGCAAAGAACACGAGCCAATACACCAACATATATAATGAAATCCCTAATACGTGCAGACTGGCAAAAGAGGTCTGGCTCAATCAAAGATGTTTAAAAATAGAAACCCAGGGGAAAAAAGATTTAAAAGGGATGCACACAGAAACAAAAATAATGACGAACAAGATTTTAAAATTTACAGATGTGAATGTATCGTAAACCAAAAAGGAGAAATGTTAACAGACAGTAAAGATGTCATCAAGAGATGGCAGAAATACATAGCAGAACTGTTTGAAGAAATAAGAAGCCAATCATAAGGTTTATGTCAGGTTATAAAATCTGAAGTAGAGAAAGCTATAAATTATCATCATCATCGAGTGCCTTCTCCGTAACGAAGGTCAAGCTGTGGGGTTAGACAAAACTCAGATTGAGATGATAAAAACTCTAGGAATTATTGGCATAGGTATTATCACAGACCTATGCAATGACATACAGAGCACAGGAAACATACAATATGACCATAAAACGTCAATATGTATTGCCTTGCTCACGAAGACCGGGGCTGTGGAGTGCAGTGACTTTAAGAACAATAAGTTTGATGAGTCATTTAACAAAGGTTTTGCTTAAAGTTATACAGGGAAGAATTTAAAATAAAATCAATATGGGATTAACAGAACAACAAGTTGGATTTAGAAAGAACAGTGGGACAATAAAAACCATCTTCTGCATGAGAACATTGATAGAAAAATACATAGAAGCAAACAAACCAATTTATGTATACTTCATAGACTACACCAAAGCTTTTGACAGAATACACCATAAACAATTAATGAAATGCCTGAAAGATACACACCTGAATGATGCTAACGAAAGACCGATACGTAATTTATACTTGGAACAAACAGCTATGGTAAAATACAACAATAAGAACTCCTTTACAATAAGAGCACCTTTTGATATAAAAAGAGGAGTAAGACAGAACTGCATTGTCACCACTGAGCAGATCTTCAACGACGTCATGGGGATGCCAGGACTAAACATCAATGGACATATACCCAATAACCTAAGATGTGTCAATGATACCGTATTAACGGCTACAAATACAGAAGATCTGCAACACCTAGTGAGCAAAATAAATAAGACAAGCAAAGAATATTAATTTGAAATAAATATTTAAAAACTTAAAACTATAATTATTAGCAGAGAAAAGACACACAATATACAAGTTATAATACACACATGATATATGGGGATATCACACAAACATGTTTATATAATGATTGTTCATACTTAAATTCCAGTGGGCATATATAGTATTTGGCTTATAAGAGAAACAGCACAACACATCTCTGGTTATATATAACTGAGGCGTGGTGGGAGAGTTATATGTGACCGGTGAATTAAAAAAAATAGGCACATGGCCAGCGTAGTCGCTATTAGGCAGTTGAGTTACAGATTTTACTTCAACCCTGAATTTAAAAATAAACTGTTTTCACCCTACAGTGACTCGAACTCGCGTTCAACTTGTCTGGAGAACGTTTGATCTGTAACCATTGATCCAACCTCTCGGTCACACACAACCAGGAAGTAACTTAACCATTTTATCGCCCCCTTTCAAGGCTCATCAGCACAAACACAAAACTTAGACTATTCAAATCAAATGTACTATCAAACCTTACGTATGCGTGTGAAAGCTGGAAAACAACAAGAGATATAGAAACAAAGTTTAACGCATTCGAAAATAAATGTCTAAGGAAAATACTTGGTATAGCGTGGAACGAATTCAAAACAAATGAGGAAATTAGAGAAATCGCCAAACAACCAATAATATCTTCAGTAATAAAGAAAAAAACGATGGTCATATGTTGGACATGTGATGAGAAGAGATAATAACCGAATAGCAAAGCAAGCCCTCATGTGGGAAGCAACAGGTAAGAGGAAAAGAGGAAGACCCAGAGATACACTGAGAAGAACATTGATGAGAGAGGCAAGAGCAGCAGGAATCGGCTCCCTCAATGCGATAGAGCTGCTTGCACAGAATAGAGACAAATGGCGAGATTTGATAAAATATCTTTAACAGAATTAAAAACTACTAGAACAAAAATTCAGATAAGAGAAGGAGTATCTTGGTCTACGCCCTGTGGGCCGACTATGGCTCGAAAGGTCAATAGATAGATAGATAGATTTCAAGGCTACTTTACAACTATCAACTTCATACAAAAATATTTTCTCACAAATGAAATATAATAAACAATTTCCTGCCATTCTTGGATGAGTTTTCGTGTATATTTATTTACCTGAGCCCGCGCTAACATATCAACTATTATTCCAGATCCAATACTAACAAATAATCACAAGTTGACGTCATCACAGCTGTTGATATCCACTATATCTAACAAAATGTTTCCTTTTGGCAGTTATTAACCTTCACAGTCAACAATGATAACTCTTTGTTCGGTGAGTCACGCAAAGCCACCCAGTCACGCAAAGCCACAAAATAAGCAAGTTATGGCCATCCAATTGTATTGTCACATGAAATCATATCTTGTGAAATTAGACATCAAAGTAAGACTAAGCAATCATTCATCATTTATTTCCGTTTATCATTAGTGTAGTCTTTAAAAAAAAAAAATTACCGTTGTTAAGATATCTCTATTTCATGGAGACACTGTTTTTATCCAGATGAAAGGAGAGGGATAAAAAGGGGGAAGGGGGGAGAGGTAGGAACAGGAACAATGGATCACACATACACAAATATGAAAGTAAATACAATTAACACTACCTAGATAATGATAACGAAATATATGAAAAAAAGAAAATAATATTAAAAATGAATGAAAAGAAACGGATGTGCAGTACTTGCTACAACTCGGTCATAAAGGCAAATTGGCCTGGGGCTGTGGGTATTGATAGATGATGGGGGTCGGACAGGAAGCGCAGGTAAAATTATTGGAAGGGTTCTAAAATTATGTAAGGAGATGTAAGCACCAGAGTAATCACCGTATTGGTTGCCTCAATTATAACTACACCATCAATGCTTATTCGTACATATAGTACATTATAGATGTATAAATGCATACATGCATATACAGATATACCTACATACAGTCATATGTGTATATATATACATATATAAACACCCTTACAAACGCATATACATACATATGAGTACGAGAGTCGAATGTGACCTTCACTTTCGAAGCATATAAGATTCATGTTATTTTCTCATATTAGCGGTGAGAGACCAACTACCGTAATTACGCATGTACAATTAGATGACACTAAGTAATAAACAATATTATGTGTATTTTTAATAAGATATATGTAGAGAAAAGAGACATAGACATGCAACTATCGATCTCATCTACCATTAGGAAGAGAAGATGGGCATTTGTGGATTGTGTGTTGAGAAGAGACAACAAAAGAATTTCAAAACAGGCGCTTCGTCATACATTTCATTTTCTGGAAAGTCGACTGAAAGTACTGTTTGACTCACTAATGATGAAGATTTCTGAATATCTTCCCAAGTTGGTGTTATGTTTAACATTACCAAGCTGTAGGCCTCAAGGTTTTGAAAATTATTTGCAGCCAATTTCTTCAAATAACTTAAAGCTGTTTCATAGAATGAAGAAACACTGGCTTTAAACTTCTTCACATCATCACGTGGAATTCCTTCCATTTCCAGCTTGTCAAGAATTAGCTTAACTCTTTAACTCTTGATGGCAAGAAACCATCTTCCAGTTTGGATCCAAGATAGTTCTCAACCCATTGATGTTGTCCATTACTTCAAAAACGTTGACCACCTGTCCCTCTGCTTTCTGCACTGCTTCGTGGAAAGAGGACGTCTGACTGTGAACAAAAATAAGCCATGCTTCAGACAGGGGAGATTTTCAAAGAATTTCTGTATAAAGACTGGGCATCTGTCTTGAGACTGAAAATATTATTTTAAATGCAGTTTATTTTAGACAGCAGTGCAAGCCACCTAGTCTGTGCGTAACCTAAAATCATCTGGAAGTCTGTGTCCACAAACTGGCAAAACTCCTTGAGACTTTCAACTCTAACTGTATATGATTTGAAGTGCAGATACATTTTAACAATAATCATCTCAACATCAATAGCTAATACGTCTGCAGGTGCTCGAACAGTGTTGTGAAAATACTGCATGCACAAACAACACCTATCAAACCATATCCAAGCTTTTCTTTCAGCTTTATGAAAACATTGTTCGTTCCTTCCTTTCAGCGCTCCCAAAATTAGGATTTGTATTGTCTGCACATAATGCAACTACTTTTACTTTCTATAGCTTTTTCCATTAGACAGTCATTAATAGAACTACTAACAATATCAGATGTTTATCCTGGCAATGACTTCAATTCTAATATTTTAACTTTCAGCCCCTTATTGTGATCAAAGTATCTGACAAGTAAAGGAAAAATCTTGATTTCCTTGTGGTTGGAGGCATCTGTCAGTAGGGAAATAAATGTTGAATTTTCTAGGTCACATCCCAACTCGTTTTGAACATGGAATGTGAATACATTACGAATAATGGCCTCTGTTTTCGTACGTGCACAAGCACATTTTGGTTCTAAAGTAACCTGAAGTAATTTTGATGTGCATTCCATAGATCTAAATGTATGATTGTGTATCCCTGTATGATAGGTAAATGCACGTTCTGTAGCAGCTAATTGTTCTTCTTAGTCACCAATCTGTTCAGCTCGAAAAATATTGTTAACGACGAGCTTGATGCAGCTGTAGCGACGGCTCTCTCGCACTATTTATGTAACTCTTAATATCACCACGTCCACTATGGTTAATCGAAAATCCAGAGGCACATTTACTGCATCTTACAGTGAAGTCTGATATATACTTTTTTTAGAAAGGGGTATTCCTTTTGTAAATCTTGATTGCAACTGCATTTGCGTGTTGATGCCATTTGTTGCAACAATTACAAACTAACTATGGTTTAAATAACAATTTTCAATGACTATACTAGATATATGGGAGCCGCGATAGCTCAGTGGTTAGTGAACTGGACTACTACGGACAAGGGGTAGGGTTCGATCCCAACCGACGGCTCCGGGTTCACCCAGCCTTAAATGGGTACCGGATTTTTTCTGGGAAAGTAAAGCAGCACGGGCGTAATACTGACCACATTACCCCAAAAATCATGTGCTGAAGGTCTGTAAAATATAGGGTCACTAACACCATATTTCCCTATACGCCACTTGGCGTGACGGGGGGTACTTTACTTTACTTTTTTTATACTAGATATATACTGACTATATTAGACAAAAAATGGAATTGAAGTCATCGGTCACCCATACATAATTTGCGATATACGGATGGCACAGTCTTAATAGCAGAGACAGAAAATGAACTACAAGAAATGATAGACATAATAGTAAAAGAAAGCAATAAAAAGGTCTCAGTGTGAATAATAAGAAAACAGAAGTAATTTTCATAATAAAGAAACAATCATCACCATCATGCAGCATAAAAATAAACAGGACAAATATGAAACAAGTGCAACGCGTCAAATACTTGGGCACAATAATAACATCAGATGGAAGACGCACAACAGAAATAAAAAGCAGAATAGCTCAGGCCAAAATAGCATTACAGAAAATGAAAACTATCTTATGCAACAAATCTATGTCAACAGAAGTGAGAAAGAGAGTTCATCGGTGCTATATAGAACCAATTCTGACCTATGGAAGCGAATCATGGACAGTGGACAAACAAATGAATAGACAATTAGAGGTCACAGAGATGTGATTTTTCAGAAGAATGTTGAAAGTTCCATGGACAGCTAAAAAGAGCAATGAGGGAATTCTCAAAGAGGCCAACACAAAATGAGAACTCCTAAAAAAACACCAGAAGGAAACAATCAACATTTTTTCGGGCACATCATGATAAGATGAAAGTTAGAATACATGGTTACAATTGGCAAATTAAAAGGGAAGACGGATCGCGGACGACAAAGAGAGAAAATACCGGATAGCTTGGTGTCATGGCATGGAAAACAGCCAACAACAGAACTGATGCGATGCATTGTAGATAGAAGATTGTGGAAGGACATGATCGCCTACGCCAACCGGTGTGACACATGATGATGATGATGATGATACCATATGCTTTGCATAGCATAAGTTCGTAAACATTAAGATGTCAAGTAATGGAATAATAGCACAATGTAAATAAAAATCTACTGAATGCAATAACCTCTATCACTAAACAACACGATAGTTCAGTTTCAGTCTACAAGATTTAAAACTTGGAGTGCATTTTACTGTTACTGTTTCGCCAAATGAACAGCCAGTTCAACTTTTTAAACATTTTCTACACAAAAACAAAATAATGCATATTTTTAAGTCGAAGAGAGTTTACCATTTTGGCAAAATTGCTAAACGTGTGTGTCCCTTATGTATTTTAACAAATCCGGGACAAAAGCTAAAAAAATCGGGACAAATTCGAGACAAAGGTTGGAAAAAGAAGTAAAAAATCGAGACTGTCCCGGAAAAATCGGGACGTCTGGTCACCCTAACCAGAGTTTTAAAAAAATTAAAAGTAAAGAGCCCCAGTCACGCCAAATGGCGTATAGTGAATATGGTGTTAGTGACCATAAATTTTACAGACCTCCGGCACATGATTTTTGGGTTAATGTGGTCGGTATTACGCCCGTTCCGTTTTACTTTCCCAGAAAAAAATCCGGTACCCATTTAAGGCTGTAGAAATGTGGTATTACAGAAGAATGTTGAGAATACCATGGACAGCCAAGAAGAGTAATGAAAACGCTCTGAAAGAGGCCAAAGCAAAAAGAGAGCTAATTTTTAATATTTTGAAAAAATCAATCATTTTTTGGCCATGTAATGAGGAGGGAACATCTGGAATATATTGTAACAATTGGGAAAATTGAGGGGCGAAGAGATAGAGGGAGGAAGCAAAGAGAAAAGATACCAGACAGTTTAAAAGAATGGCTTTACAGAAGGTCAACAAAAGAAATGATACATAACTGTGGAGATCGAAAGTTGTGGAGAGACATCTTCACCAATGCCAGCAGGCATGGTATTTGATGATGATGCTGATTAAAGTATTCCTTCAAAACTTTATTTTATGTGAGAAGTCATTAGGTTGACTGAAGCTTTAAAAATGGTTTAGAAATGATATTTGTTTTCTGATCACAATTATAGTTTGGTAATTTCCAGCTTGGGAGCCGCGATAGCTCAGTGGTTAGTGAACTGGACTACCACGGATAAGGGGTAGGGTTCGATCCCAACCGACGGCTTCCGGGTTCACCCAGCCTTAAATGGCTACCGGATTTTTTTCTGGGAAAGTAAAGCAGCACGGGCGTAATACTGACCACATTACCCCAAAAATCATGTGCTGAAGGTCTGAAAAATATAGGGTCACTAACACCATATTTCCCTATACGCCACTTGGCGTGACGGGGGTACTAAAAAAAAAACACTAAATTTCCAGCTTCATTGTAACATCTACTCGTGTGTAGTTACAGATACACAAATGTCATTTTCAATGATTCAAAAAACCATGTACCTTTTGTAGTTAGGTTCACCAGATAGATTTATTTTCATTCTATTCAGGGATTTTCTATACGAAATGAATGTTGTTAGTCTAAGGTATAGTAAGAAAAATATAAGAACTACCGTTGATACAAATTACAATACACAGAATCAAACATGCTAAGCCCAACAAGGAAGAAAGAAAGAAACGCTTCAGGGCTCGAGTTTAGTGTACACGACAACTGGTGTTACTGTCTATACTTTTTTCGAAAATTGGCACTTTTTTGCCTGGCCAGCTCTATGATAGCACTGACTATTACATCCCCCCTCCCACTTCTTTCCCTCTCCCCCACCCAAAAAATGGTACTCATTTAAAAGCTGGTTGAATTAAATGGAAAAAGAATCGTCGGTATAGTTTCGAACCCGACTTCCTTTCCCCAGCAGAGTAGTTCACTACCAACTGCACTACCTCAAGCCAGATGAATAAAAGTAATAATTCCCAATGAGATTTTTAAAAATGCGAGTTTGTGTTGCGTTATGAGTTAGGCAATGGCGAGGACGGAACAGGCTCTGTATAATGGAAACGTCATTCGTAATCAACGCATTCATCCTATACATGAAGCACAAAACAAGAGAAACTCGCATGCGGTAAATAAAAATAGCTGGAAGTTTGGCAGAATGTAACGTAGTAGCCCTAACAAGATGATGACCTGGAAGTGGATTTAGTCAGGCGGGCTCTAGGCCATTGGAAGATATTAACGGTTGAGATGTAATTGGTGGAGAATAATCGCATGACGATGCTTTTAATGCGGTAACGAGTATGAGGGAGCTTGTGAGGGTTGCAGGGATTGAGGAATTCGAATAACCAGATTCGAGGTCAAAATAAAATATAGTGAGAAAGGCATGATAAGGAGGATTTGGAAATAGTGATAGAAAAAGTGATAGAGAGAGTAATAGAAAGAGTGATAGAAATAGAGAGAGAGAGAGAGCGCGCGCAAAGAATTCGTGGGTAAAAACAGTCACCGAGTGTAATGGTAAAAACAGTTACTGTGCGCAGTGGTAAAACCAGTGGCTGAAAAAAAAAATTGTAAAAACAGTAACTGAATGAAATAGTAAAAAAAGTAACTGCGTGTAATAGTGAAACAGTAACCGAGTGTAATGGTTAAAAACAGTAACTGCGTGTAATAGTGAAACAGTAACCGAGTGTAATGGTTAAAAACAGTAACTGGGTGAAACATTAAAAACAATAACTGAGTGAAATAGTAAAACACTATCCGAGTGTGCTGGTAAAAACAGTAACGGAGTGAAATAGTAAAAACAGTAACGGAGTGAAATAGTAAAAACAGTAACGGAGTGAAATAGTAAAAACAGTAACGGAGTGAAATAGTAAAAACAGTAAAAAAAAGTAAAGTACGTCACGCCAAGTGGCGTATAGGGAAATATGGTGTTAGTGACCCTATATTTTACAGGCACATGAAATGTGGTCGGTATTAAAGAAAAATCCGGTAAAGGCTGGGTGAACTCGGTTGGGATCGAACCCTAGTCCGTAGTAGTCAGTTCAAACCACTGAGCTATCGCGGCTCCTACTAATTTTAGGGAATTAGTAAAAGAGTTACGAACCCGGCTGTTGCCGTGGTAAATATCGATAAACAAGTAAACAGTAACTTTGTGAAATAGTAAAAACGGTAACTTTGTGAAATAGTAAAAACAGTAACTGAGTGAAATAGTAAAAACAGTAAGTGAGTGAAATAGTAAAAACAGTAAGTGAGTGAAATAGTAAAAACAGTAACTGAGTGAAATAGTAAAAACGGTAACTGAGTGATATAGTAAAACAGTAACTGAGTGTACTTGTAAAAACAGTAACCGAGTGTAATGGTAAAAACAGTAACCGAGTATAATAGTAAAAACAGTAACTGAGTGAAAGGGTAAAAACAAAATCACAAGAATTCATGTAGGGATATTTATAAGCGTTTTTTTTTCATAAAAATAACCATAATAATATTCGTATATTATACAAAATATATTTATGTTTTTATTTTTAGTACAATCTGTATGTTCACACTGCCATTGTTGCAGTTTAAGCTAGTGCGCTATCAAAATCAATGTTCGCGTGAGTTAATATTTCTTTAACCGCAGAAATGCCAAATTTCTAACAATCTTTCACTCGTTTCATAAACTTCTTCGATGTTTCGAGCATTACCTCGGAGGTACAGAGATTACAGCTCATTCCAGACTGACACTCTTTAACTCCAACCAATTGAAAGAAGAAATATTTTCTGGCTTGAAGAATTGACTAGTAAAGCACTGGCCATCTCACATTAGAATGTTGCATTGTAGAGGTGTCAAACTATAGTCCGATCAGAAATTCATAATCTCACCTGAATTAGTTTTGCGTGACAACCGCTTGTTATTTTGGTTTCAAAATTTGCATGCAATCTTAGAATATTGATGACGCAAGATTTTGGTATTTTTTATTCAACAAACACAACAGATTTTGCACATCAGCGAATTAATTCCTTTGATCTTTTATGACGATATCACACAAGTTGATTCAAATTTTAGAGTTTACAGAAATCGTGTTAAATTTTCCAGTACGCACCAAATTAATGTATATATCCAAAATGGTGTCAAATTCAAACAGGGTGAATTTAATATAGCCTAAAGAAGAAAACTTTTAGACTAGATCAAATTTCTCAGAGCATAAAATATTTCTATAACGTCATAAATATTCTAAGATTGCATGCAAATTTTGAAACCAAAATAACAAGCGGTTATTACGTAAAACTAATTCAGGTGTGATTATGAATTTCTGAACGGACTATAGCGTAACTCATGGCCACGCGATATTTATCATACATCGCAGATCAACCGTTAACTTTATCGTCAGTACTGGTGTCCGAGTTTGTCAACAAATCCCCATTTCCAAAACTACGCCTCTGCACTGAACTCACTAAATTTTCTTCAAATTGCATTGTACAAGTTTCAATTTTCATGTTAGCGAATATGAAGAGTTGAATGCTACTTACTGGAGCAAACCCATTCGGAAAATGTGGACGGCGGGACCCTAGGAGTCGAGAGTATTATCCATCTTTTGGCATCCCCTAGCAACTTTGGCTCTGAAGGTAAAGACCTCGTCCGTCCTTTGAAACTCTTCAGGGGTTAAAGGGACAAGCACAGAGCACTGTTTCTGTATAATTCGATTAGAATTGCAGTAAATAGAAACGTTAGTTCTATTCTCATTTCAATAATTTATCTACAATTCATATTTAACTCATCCAAAAAAGTATGTAGTATGCGAATCATTTCAAAGTCGTCTTGTATTTTTTTTTAACTTCCATTACTTTATTTAGTTCAGTGTTTTTATTCTGTACTATGTGACCTTCATGTTTGTGAAGTTTTTTCGGCTTACTTTTTTAACAGTATGGGATAGCCAGTCCCATGCCTAACCCTCCTTTCTCGCTTCTTACGAACATGCCTGGTAGGGTACAGCGCCGCTATTCTTTACTCCCCTTTCGGGCCCCGACAGCGCTCATATGTATTAATAATAAGTTTAAGTCATCCCTACAGGATGTAAAAGTATATAGAGGGGCAGATATAGCTTCTGATCATCATCTTCTGTTAGCCAAACTTAAAATTAAATTAAAAAGGTATAATACAACGAATAAGGGTAGAACGTATTTCAATGTAGGGTTTCTTAAAGAACAAGGAATTAAAGATAAATTCGCAGTCACAATATCAAACAAATACCAAGTCCTCCAACAACTAGAAAATACAATAAATATAGAAAATCATTGGAAACAGGTAAAAAATATATGGAAAGAGACATGCGAAGAAACACTGGGGAAAAGAGAACGCCAGAATAAGGCATGGATGACAGCAGAGACCCTGGATAAAATTAAAGAAAGAAAGAACAAGAAAGCAGACATAAATAAAAGCAAAACAAGAAGTAATAAAGCCAAAACACAGGAAGCTTACACAAAGGTGAACAAAGAAGTGAGAAGATGCATTAAAAGGGATAAGAGGAAATATATAGATGAACTAGCTAAAGAGGCAGAAGAAGCAGCAAATAAAGGGAATATGAAAGAACTGTACAACAGCACAAAGAAATTAGGTGGAAAATACAAACAGATCAACGCCTTTATCAAAGACAAGAAAGGAAATCTGCTTAGTAATATAAGGGAACAAATGGAGAGATGGAAAGAACACTTTGCAGAACTTTTGAACAGACCCGGCTCAAATAATCCCCCAGATATACTACCAGCAGAAGAAGAGTTACACGTTAACTGCGGAAAACCAAGCAAAGAAGAAATAATGAAAGCCATCAAACTATTAAAAGATGGTAAAGCCACAGGACCAGATGAAATTCCTTCGGAAGCCATCAAAGCAGATATTAACACCTCTACCAAGATGTTACAGGATCTATTGGATAAAATTTGGGAGAGGGAAGAAATACCTAAAGACTGGAGAGAAGGTTATATGATCAAACTACCAAAGAAAGGAAGTTTACAGGAGTGCACAAATTATAGGGGAATTATGCTACTATCAGTGCCAGGAAAAATATTAGGCAGAATCATTCTGGAGAGACTAAAAGAGGCTATAGAGAAACATTTGAGAGATGAACAAGCAGGTTTTAGGAAGAACAGATCATGTGCTGATCAAATAACTACCCTACGTATAATAGTTGAACAAAGTTTAGAACTAAAATCCCCACTTAATATTGGATTCATAGATTACGAAAAGGCATTTGATAGTTTAGACAGAAGAATGCTTTGGAAGTTGCTGAGTCATTACGGAATCCCCATAAAGTTTATTAACCTGATAAAAACAATGTATGAAGGAACAAAATGTAGTGTGGTGCATGAAGGACAACTTACAGAAGCATTTGAAATAAGAACAGGAGTAAGGCAAGGATGCCTCCTGTCTCCATTTCTCTTTCTACTGGCCATAGATTGGATTATGAAAATAACTCAAAACAACAGAAATGGGATCCAGTGGTCACTGACCAAACAACTTGATGATTTAGACTTTGCTGATGACATAGCTCTCCTATCACACAGCCATCAACAGATGCAGGATAAAATGAGTATATTAGATGAGAGATCACAACAGCTAGGACTAAAGATTAATAGAGATAAGACCAACATTATGAGAATTAATGCAGTTGGCAATAACCAAATAAAACTAGGAGAAATACCTCTACTAGACGTACAATCTTATATATATCTGGGCAGTAATATAGATAAAGAGGGAGGAACAGAAAATGATACCAAAATAAGGATATCAAAAGCAAGAGGAGCTTTCATTGCACTGGGAAACATATGGAAATTCAATGAAATTAGGCTAAATACAAAAATAAAAATTTTCAACTCAAATGTTAAGTCGGTCCTATTATATGGCTGTGAAACATGGAGAATGACAAAATTGACAATCCCGAAAGTACAGACTTTCATTAATGGATGCTTACGCAGAATAAAGGGATGGAAATGGCAGGACAAAGTCACTAACGTGGAATTATGGAAATGTACCGGTCAAATACCAGTGGATAATGAGATACAGAGAAGACGATGGCGATGGATAGGACACACACTACGGAAGCCAACTGAGAGTATTACACAACAGGCCCTTTTTTGGAATCCCCAGGGGAAAAGACAAAGAGGAAGACCAAGGAATTCTTGGAGAAGACAGATAAAAGCAGAGATGAAGATGATGGGGAAGACATGGAATGATCTTAAAAGAATGGCAAAAAACAGAACGACTTGGAAAGTGTTTGTTGAAGACCTATGCTCCACTGGGAGCTAAAAGGTAGAAGAAGAAGAAGATGTGACCTTCAGCATTCAATTAGTTGTTTTTTTACCCCACTTCCGCGATTATAATTTCATGTCATCTCGAATTCCAGTGAAGCCACACGAACGAACATTTTGTACTAAAACAGAAAAAGCGCTTTGTTCATTAATGCTAGCGGGTTTTCCCGGAAACTAAAACTGGAATTGTCTTTAAATAAATCGTATTCAATGAAAGTTATAATTATAGTTGTCATCGTGTTACTGGTAAAACGCTCCGATCCTACAAGTGACTATCGAGACCAAAATAAATAAGATCATCACATTAAGTGAGATAAGTCATTGGAGAATAGTGTACATGGAGTTAATATCAACAAACTATAACAATTCCTAGAAGTTAAGAAAACAACATACGTGCTAATGTCGTATGTGATATTTTAATGACAATACTGTTTTGACCACCGACGCATTTTTGGAGAGTAATGTGGTCAACATTATGCCAGCATGATTTTTCACTCACAGCTATAATACCCAATGAAGGAAGCCTATTACTAGAAGCTGTCGACTTCTTGTCCTCACTAACCACTGCTCTACAGCGACTCCCCAAACAATTCATGCTGTGACAAATCTTCCAAGAATGGCCAGAAAAATGCATGTTGTTACAAAATTAACCGTTTCTAAGAAAACCCCGAAAAGAAGTTAATTCTGTGACGAGATGAACCTCTTCCAAGCATAGCCTAAACCAATTCATGCTGTGACAAGATGAACCGCTTCCATGAATGGTCCGAAATAATTCATGCTGTGACAAGATGAACCGCTTCCATGAATGGCCCGAAATAATTCATGCTGTGACAAGATGAACCTCTTCCAAGAATTGTGACAAGATGAACCGATGAATGGCCCGAACTAATTCATGCTGTGACAAGATGAACCTCTTCCAAGATTGGCCCGAACTAATTCATGCTGTGACAAGATGAACCTCTTCCATGAATGGCCTAAACCAATTCATGCTGTGACAAGATGAACCTCTTCCAAGAATGGCCTAAACCAATTCATCCTGTGACAAGATGAACCGCTTCCATGAATGGCCCGAACTAATTCATGCTGTGACAAGATGAACCTCTTCCATGAATGGCCTAAACCAATTCATGCTGTGACAAGATGAACCTCTTCCAAGAATGGCCTAAACCAATTCATGCTGTGACAAGATGAACCTCTTCCAAGAATGGCCTAAACCAATTCATGCTGTGACAAGATGAACCGCTTCTGAATGGCCCGAACTAATTCATGCTGTGACAAGATGAACTGCTTCTGAATGGCCTAAACCAATTCATGCTGTGACAAGATGAACCGCTTCCATGAATGGCCAACTAATTCATGCTGTGACAAGATGGGCCTAAACCAATTCATGCTGTGACAAGATGAACCTCTTCCAAGAATGGCCTAATTCATGCTGTGACAAGATGAACTTCCATGAATGGCCTAAACCAATTCATGCTGTGACAAGATGAACTGCTTCCATGAATGGCCTAAACCAATTCATGCTGTGACAAGATGAACTGCTTCCATGAATGGCCCGAACTGATTCATGCTGTGACGAAATTAACCGTATATATATCTACATCAGAGAACACTAATATCAGAACACACGATAATATCAAGACAGAATTATAAAAAAAAGAATGTAATGACAGTAAAATCCATAATTAAATTAACTCAAAAATATATTTGTGGGAATTTAAACTCTTAAATCGTACATGAGAACTGAGTCAAGGAAAGGAATAAGCGTATTATAATTTTTAAAGAGAAAGATAGAAGCTCGAACACGTAAGCACCCTGCTTCATTATCATTGCCAGGTACAAGGGCTATAATGATCAACTTCATTTTTTCAACTTCCTTTACTTCGTTTATTCATGCATTTGAGATATACGTTATTTCCTAGTCTTAGCTTATTATTCTACACAATCTCTCTGTTAAGAAATATTCAGGCTTGGTAGATAATAAAACGTAGAATATATTTACTGGTAATTTTACTCAAAACAGAAACATATATATATATATATATATATATATATATATATATATATATATATATATATATTCTATCCCCACCTTAAATAATAATTTAAAAATAACTTAAAACACATGAAAGATTTATAAAAAGTAAGTATAAAAAATTGAATTCCAATTATAAAAATGGTGCACTTAAAAATAAAGTAGTGTAAATTAATTGTATTTATTAAAACAAATTAAACAATAATATACAGCTAACTGAAAATAGAACACGTATATTTAATTTCAGATAAAATACAATTGAGTTAAAATATTAATCTCCGATTATTATTATTATTGGGAGCCGCGGCTTGTTGTAGGAGCTACTGAGTTAGGTGCTCTGTACACACAATGAGCTGTGTGTCTCATCCGTTTTGATCATGCTTTAATATTCCAATTGTTTACGATGAATGATAATATCGTATGGCTGGGAACAGTTGGATGTGTTCACTATCTGTGCGGTTTCGCCATATGTCTTTTGGCGTGTGCTGAGACTGCTATGATGGGGACTACAGCTACCTTTCTTTGTTTGGGAGATGAGTTAGTAATTCGGATGATTCCACAGGCACGGGCGGTTGAGCAATTATGAATTTTAATTCGTTTGCGGTGATACCAGGGGCCTTCCATAAGCAAAGAACCAAAGAAAAACCCCTCCTTATAAAGATAACTATTGTGACTGTTCCAGGATCATATTTCAAAAATATAACCTACCCGCTTCTATCGTCCATCAAGATTTCAATGCGTGAATTTTACTTCCGCTTCATAAGCAAATTTTGTTTGTTTATTTCCTTTTATCAAAATAATCTGAGAGTTTTCTTCAGGCGTGTTGTCTTATTGCAGTCTTCGTCTTTTTTTTTTCTGTTTCTCCACCTTCACTCAGGTTAGTACAAAGTCACCGGAATTACGACGACCCATTCATACTTTATTAGTTATGTTTTATTGCCTTACATTTGGCAGACCTTTCTACCAATGTTGTTTTGATAACAATGCAGCTATTTTTTTTCAGACATCGTCGTGACTTGCCTAGTTTGTTGTTACTGTGTTTCCGGAGAGATAGACAGAGAGAGAGAGAGAGAGAGAGAGAGAGAGAAAGAAAGAAAGAGAGAGAAGTTTAAATAGACACAACAGCAAACTAAGTTAATTGTCATCAACAACAACATAATTAATCATTAAAAACATCATTAATGTCGTGACAAATTATGTTGTCCTGTCCCTCACTTGTCACAATAGCCTCTCTTTAAATATTTAACGGCCTTCACTCTCATCCTCAGTTATTCAAATGTATCCTGACATTTATCAACAACTTGAGTCTCACTTCCGGAACACTGACGTCATGACGCGCCAAATATGTTAAATACTTGAACCGAATAAAAGCGACAGACGATATAAAAAAATATAAGCTTAGAAAAGTAGTTATGAAGAACAAATACAGACAATAAAGTTGTCTGATTCAATCAATCAAAGAGTACAACAATGCACAGTTCAAGTAATCGTCTTCAATCTATCTCTGCTCGACATATTTTTAATTAGGTCTATTGATTTATATTAACGAAGACAAGAGCTGGTTGGTCCCTCGTCTCCAAAGATTCTTGTCTAGTACGGTAAAGTTTGATACTTCACACCTCTGTCACATAATATATCTTTTTTTTTTTTTACTTTAACCATTGGTTTCTGTTCAGTCTGCTCTCTGCTTAACTCGTGAGAATATTTTTAGGTTTTCTCTGCTTCCAAATTTATGTTTCCGGAGATGACCTAGTGTTTAGGCCTCTACTCTTGATAGTCAAGGCCTGTGACGGTCTTTCTTTTTGTTTTACACGAAATTTGATTCTCTATCGAAAATTGCTCTAAAATTTGTTTAAGAAACCTCAAACTGTTCTACTTGTCCTTGATGTTTGTAGTATTTTTTTACAAATAATCCTGGCTGGACATTAACCAGAGCTCACGTGCTTTTCAAACTACCAAATGAATCACTCGGCCAATCCCTCCTTAGAAACTACAAATTTTATATTACCATCACTCTTTAAATCGAAACAATTTTGTTTTCGAAATTACTATATTTTATTTTTCATTTTCCCTATTTTGGTTTACTTAAAAATACGCATTTCTAGTCCTGATCCGTTTATATTTTAATACGCGAGATTCTTGAATTCTACATTATCCTTTCTTAGAATGTATTAAAATGGTTGGCTACAAATCATCTCCTACATTCATCTTTGGTAGACAGGAAATATTTGTTATCCACATAAAAAACTAACAACATAATCAAGTTGTTTATTTAGTGAACATTAAGATGTTAACGTCGGAATAAACAAGTTTTGTTCTCTCTTAATCGATGTATTTTATTCAGGGTTATTTTGTTCATTGAACAAAGTATCGGTAAATAGTTTAATCTTCTTTACTGTTAGTTATGAGTAAGCCTTCAACCAAAACGAGGATTCACAGCTTAATTAAAATCTATTTTGTATTGGACGCTGCTGAATTTAATTTTACAAAAGAATTTCTTTTTAAAAATTGTGAGTTTTCAGTGCGTTAATTATCTAGAATATAGCATCAATCTCTCGCAGTATCGTCATTAAATGTTGATCAAATTTTTTTTAAAATCTGATTAGAAAGAAAGTTTAGTACACAGAGGACAATTTTAGAATTTGCTTAGTTCATGTGTTACTCAAATATGTGAAAAGCGAGAAAGATAGAAGTGACACACACATCTCTCTGTCTATCTCTGTCTATGTAACCAGCTCATTCCGCATACAACTAAATCACCAACATATTCTGTCTTTACTGTGTCTCTTTAGCTCGTTCTCTCACTGTCTCTAGCAGTTTGTTCAAAGTTTGTTATAACAAATTTTTTTTTAAATCTGATTAGAAAGAAAGTTTAGTACACAGAGGCCAATTTTAGAAATTGCTTAGTTCATGTGTTACTCAAATATGTGAAAAGCTAGAAAGATAGAAGTGACACAGTATTTGATATTGTCATGTTAGTTTTAAAAAAAGTAAAAAACACGGAAACTCACAATGTTCTTGACGTGAATACATGTATTGAATAATTCTATCTATTTATCGACCTTCCGAGCCGTGGCCAGCCCATAGGGCATAGACTCAGATACTCTTTCTCTTTTTCTAAATTTTATTTCTAGCAGTCTCAGACCTTGCAAATATATTTTATCAAATTTCGTTATTTATCTCTGTTCTGTGCAAATATCTCGATCTCATTGAGGGGGCTGGTTCCCGCTACCTTTGCCTCTCTGATCAATGTTATTCAATAATTACTGCCTATAATATTTGAGTGATTCAATTTGTCGGCTCGATCGTCGGTTCATCAAGTCTGATAGTACTAGTGGTGTACATCTAAACTTACATTCAGAACACTTCTAAATGTAATGTTCTTTATCTTGAGGCTCTCAAAAGGTTATTACCGCTAGTTATTTGAGGCATTTATTTATCTGCATTGTCTATGACATTTCTAAAATCATATTTTTGTTTATATTAAAATATTATAATTCGTCTTGATTTACACTTGCTATTCTATATCTATGTCTAGGCTTACTCTATGCCATACTTTTTCTATTTACTATCATTCTCTGGACCACAAAAACTCATAAATCTAATAATGGGATTGAAATGGCAGGAAAAAAATCACTAATATAGAATTATGGATAGGTACCAGTCAAATACCAGTGTATAAAGACATACAACGAAGACGATGGCGCTGGATAAGATACACATCGCGGAAGATGCTACTTCTTCTTCTTTTGACTTTCAGCACCGATTGGAGATATAATTTGAGGTCTATTGCTCTTCTGTTCGCCTCTGCTTTTGTTGTATTCCCTAGTGCTTCTAATATTAAGTCAATCCATCTTTTTTTCGTGGTCGATCCTGCGTCTGGTGTAAACGTAAAAAGTAAAGTACCCCTGTCACGCCAAGTGGCGTATAGGGAAATATGGTGTTAGTGACCCTATATTTTACAGACCTTCAGCACATGATTTTTGGGGTAATGTGGTCGGTATTACGCCCGTGCTGCTTTACTTTCCCAGAAAAAAATCCGGTACCCATTTTAAGGCTGGGTGAACCCGGAAGCCGTCGGTTGGGATCGAACCCTACACCTTGTCCGTGGTAGTCCAGTTCACTAACCACTGAGCTATCGCGGCTCCGGGTCTGGTGTACTCACAACATTTATCGAAGGCTCGTTGTGTTGTGTTTTGATCACTCTGCCTTGTCACGTGCTCAAAACATTTTATTTATCTATCTTTATATATTCTATGACGGGAGTACACAACTAAAAATAAAAAGAGAACTACTAAATACAATTAGGAGAAGACAAATGCGATTTGTGGGCCATGTTAAAAGACACAACAGCCTACTAGAAGTAATCTTGGAAGGGAAAATACAAGGTAAAAGGGGCAGAGGCAGACCAAGACAAACGTGGACGAGTAACATCAAAGTCAGTCTACGACAACTTGCACCATAAAAGTCAGAAATAGAGCGGAATGGCGCTCCATGATAGCCTGCCTTCGATGCGGAGACGGCATTCGATGATTGTGATGGCGGGGGCAATTCCCAGCTTTTTTCTCAGTTTTTCATTTATATATAGATATAGTTTAGTCACGAAGGTATATTACAATATTTGTGTAGTTTAACTTTAATGTTTAAATGATGTGTTCTATTATGCACACATTTGATGATAGTGAGATTTCGTTTAGACATAATAGTAAAAGAAAGCAAGAAGAAAGGTCACAGTCTGAATAGTAAGAAAACAGAAGTAATGGTCATATGGAAGAAACAATCATCACCAACATGCAGCATTAGAAAAATAAAGAGGACAAATATGAAACAAGTACAACCCGTCAAATAAAAAAAAAAAAAGTAAAGTAAACCCAAGTCACGCTAAGTGGTGACGTATAGGGAATATGGTGTTAGTGACCATAAATTTTACAGACCTTCGGCACATGATTTTTGGGGTAATGTGGTCGGTATTACGGCTGTGCCGCTTTACTTTCCCAGAAAAAAAATCCGGTACCCATTTATGGCTGGGTGAACCCGGAAGCCGTCGGTTGGGATCGAACCCTACCCCTTGTCCTTTGTTGTACAGTTCACTAACCACTGAGCTATAGCGGCTCCCAACGCGTCAAATACTTGGGCACAATAATAACATCAGATGGAAGATGCACCACGGAAATAGAAAGCAGAATAGCTCAGGCCAAAATAGCATTTCACAAAATGAAAAATATCTTATGCAACAAATCTATGTAAATAGAAATGAGAAAGAGAGTTCATCGGTGCTATATAGAACCAATTCTAACCTATGGAAGCGAATCATGGACAGTAGACAAACAAATGAAAAGATGCCACAGAGATGTGATTTCTCAGAAGAATGTTGAAAGTTCCATGGACAGCTAAAAAGACCAATGAGGAAGTTCTCAAAGAGGCCAACACAAAAAGGCAGCTCCTAAAAAATATAAGAAAGAAACAATTAACATTTTTCGGGCACATCATGAGAAGAGGAAAGTTGGAATACTTGGTTACAACTGGCAAGACAAAAGGAAAGAGAGATTGCGGACGACAAAGAGAGAAAATACTGGATAGCTTGGTGTCATGGCATGGAAAACAGTCAACAACAGAACTGATGTGATGCACTGTAGATAGAAGATTGTGGAAGGACATGATCGCCTACGCCAACCGGTATGACACATGATGATGATGAATGAGATTTCGTTGCATTTAGTGACATTGCAAATAGGGTCTCTTATAAAAAAAACTGTTGAGAATGTTTACAGCTTCAGTTATCCGAATTCTCAACAGATGCCTTCGAGTTATTGAATCTTTCGACCTTAGCGTATTCTTTGTTATCATAAGAAGTGACCTTACTGATCTTGTTCGAAACATTAAACAACGAATTGCCGATTTAAAAATCTGACATGCGTAGTGGCGACAGCAATAAGCTCCCCCAAATCCCCATGTGATATTGGTTAACAAAATTCCCTAGATGCATTTCGACAAATTGTGTTCGCTGTTCAGTTATAATTTTTGAAATAATTTTATGCTTATAAAATCGGTAACGGTTTAAAATTAGGATTCTTCACTCTTTAACTCTGTACTACACATCTACCTAAGCTATTGGAAAGTGTTTGTGTTCCAACGGTGTAATACCATTAATCTATGTTACATTTTTCCATTGTTTGCATTTCCATGTTTTTCTACTCTCTCTTTTTTTTCGCTACATTGACAAGCTTCATTTACGAACACGGTGTACATAAAATATTGAACGTGTTCACAGTGTTTAGTTCATGATTACAAGCCAGATGTCTGGCCCACACTATTCGTTCTATTTCATTTGTTTTCCGCAAGTTTCTTGAATCCACATTTCATTCGCCGTCCTCCGAAGTTATATTTCTTGGAAGTTTCGAAACGTATTTACAATTAATTTTTAGAAGTTTCATTAAAAACCTGTCAAGCCACTTTAATTTACAGTAAGGCTATACCGCATACTATCTGTATTTATTTATTTGGTTTTTTTTTTTACATAAGTGAAATTGTTCATTCGTCGCAATCTATACATACAAATATTATAAGCCCAACATATTTAAAACTTACTATGCTCAAAAGTATTATTTTATTTTATTACATTTTGTGATCAAACATATCATTTTAACAATTATTTTCTATGACGAGTCTGTAATTTTTTTTTTCTTTAAAATGGCTGGAAACTAGATAATTGCTGCCAAACACTGATCTTTACCTTGTAACATCTTCAGAACGCCAGTAGGTCGCTATCAGTCTGCAGGACAATTTTGATGTTTTGATACAATTTATTTAATAACAACAGGGTAAAAAAAAAACAGTTTCTGTACGCCTCTCTACTCGTAGATCTCAAAGTGAACTTTTTTGAGCAAATTTCGACAAATCAAAAAGTAAAAACTAAACAAAAGTAACTCCCATCTCTTTCATCCGGAGGAATGATGTGGACTCATGGTTTCCAAAGTCCTGGGCCGTTCCCACATCTCGGAGGACATTGATGATATCCATTGGTTGATCCTCTTCAACGACAGCACAGCTAGCCAATCTGTTTGGTCTTTCATTTCCCCGTATTCCCGCATGTCCTGGGACGTAGACAAAGGTGACACTACGTATTTTTGAGAACTGCAATGACTCTACCCATTGTATGCGTACAAAGCCAACATCCACTTTTCTTATCATGCTAATCGAATCACTTAGTATGCAGGCGTGGGTGTAGCCATGTGACTCTAACCAGATAAATGCATTTGTCACTGCCATCATCTCCATCATCACTCTACTCGTGGTCATAACGTATACACCATTGTCTTTTTTTTTACTATTCTGCCTACCGAGCGTGCTGTAAATACCTATGCACTCCTATGGTGTCGTATAATGGATCAGTCCGTATAGATGACTGCATCTTTCTCATCGGTGTTACCCCAGATGAGACCGTTGACCTCCGCATTGAACATGACTGAGTTCTGCTCCCTACATTTCCTGTCGAGTGTGACAATATACGAGAATGTGTCCTTGAATTGTGTAGGCACCGATATCAACTTCCTGCCAGTGATGAAATTGGTAAGCCCCCAGACCATTTTTGATTACATCTTCTGTTCAGCCCAATTATGATTTGTCTCTTCTTAGCCTGACACCTTTCCCAGTGATGAGCTCGTGGTACAATGAATGCGCGTTATCTGCACTTATCTTCATGTATGCTCGTGCCTTTCATATCTTGATCCTGTCATCCATAGTTGGAAGGTCAAGAAGATACCTCATTGCTACACAGGGAGTGTCCCTAGTACACCCTAAGATAATGCGCATAACATTATTATGTATTTTCACCAGTCTGTTAATTTCCGTCGTACTGACAGTAAGAATTGCCAGAACGTACTCGACTGGTGCGAGGACTAGTCTCTGGAACAGAAGGGTAAGTAGTGCCTGCTCGATGTTGCCATCTGTCATGACCTTCAAGGCGGCTAATTCTTTGCGGGATTTTGTTATCACATGGCCGACGTGCTCCCGAAAGCGCAGGCTGCAATCAAACTTAACTTTAAGGTATGTCATCACCCTGTTCCTGGTCACCTCATCAGCTCCCATTCGTACCACCGGTGTTTCCGTGTTAACGATATGATTGTTAATGGAGAACCATGCAACTGGTGCTTTATTAGGATTAACCAAGGCACATGAAACCCCACAACAGGAAGAGATGCGATCGTGTTCATTTTGCAGTTTAGAGGTGATTTCCTGCCTCTTCCCTGTCGATACACCAGAATGTCATCAGCAAAAGTCATAGTTCTTCCCATCCCATAGAGTTGTTGTTCCGTGATCTTTATTGTGTACACGTTAAATAGAACTGGTGGCAATGGTGAACCTTGTGACAGCCCTGGCAAAATGGATGTTGGCTCGGATGATCAACTTCCACATCTGAATATCACCTTCCTCTGAAAATGTGCTGCAGCGATCCATGTAATGAAGAAGTGGTGTACCACGTTTGAGGAGTATGTGCATGAGGTATTTAAATGGTACACTGTTGTATGCAGCCTCAAGATCTATAGCAGCAGCACATGTCTCCTCTCGTCTGTGCAAGCCTTCGAAGATGTCATAGGCGAAGACTGCCGCATTGAGTCATGTATTTTTGTTATATCTGTAACCTCCGAGTATGGGCTTCAATGCGCATATCTGTTCAAGTTTATAGGTAAGAAAACAGTCAACCATTTTCTCCAGTAACTTGCCTGCAGTGCTGAGAATGGTCCTTGTTTGGCTTCGATAGCGGTAGTAAGTAGCTGTGTACCCATTCCTCCTTAATCTGGCCACTCTGAATGCTGGCATTAGACTCTTTTGCCAGTTTTTTTTTCAAGTCGTCGTCAGCTAAATCTCATACGACGGTATAACAAACACCATATTGACCAGTAGCAGGGTTGCGTAACCTTTAAATTGTGCGAATGGCAGCGTTTGTGGTTGTGAGATCATCTCTCACTACATCCTCACACAAAGTGACACCCATATCCTCATTCTTACAGCTTCATTTATTTGGTCAGTCTGCTCAATATAGCCCGAACCGTAAGAGGGCCTTCTCTTAGCCCTCATAAGATTTGTGCCATACGTGGCCTATGCTCTGGACATCTGGTATGCCTCTGTGTCGTGTTGTGCCATACATGCTCTGATGAATGCGCCAAAATGTGGCTAGCTATTTTTCTGAGCACACTTTTTTTTTGCAGAAACCATCCCACTTGGCATCATTATCCTGCTTAACACATAGTCGAAAGTGCATCATTTTATGGTCGACCTCTTCTTTCAGACTTCAAGAGCTCAGGATGTGTTCTTCCGTTCTTTCTGGCTTTCTGCCATATCCTTGGTCGTTTGTATATTGTTCCGCCAAGATTCCTCAACTTCTATGGTTATGGTTAGTCGAAGGTCCTGGTATCACTGCAAACGAATTAAAACCCATGTGTGCTCAACCGCCCGTGTCAGTGGAATCATTCGAATTAAAACTGACAAAATTGAAGGATCCAGACAAAGAAATGCAGCTGCAGTCCCCATCATAGCAGCTACAGCACACGCCAAAAGACATAAAGCCAAGCGGCACCTAAGGTGAACGCAGCTGAACTGTCTTTTGTCATACGATATCATCATTCATCATAAGCAATCGGAATATCGAAACACGATCCGTATAATAAACACAGCTCACGGTTTACACAGAGCACTAAACTCGGTAGCTCCTGCAGCAAGCCGTACTTGGAATATGGGGAAACAGCAACAAGGAACACTTTTCAGACTGAGCCTCAATGGTTCCTACCGCCTATCCGCCATATTTACCGGAAGTCCTTCATCGACTTCCGTTCTATCAGTGCAACTATCTTCTGCCTCCTGGGAAATGTGCGCTGTTTCCTATATCTGATTTCGCTAATGTCGCCCTGGTCTGTGTTCTCATAATGGAATCTTGTTTTCCTATATCGATGTTGTTTAGGCTCTCATCTGAATACTTCTGTGTTTAGTCATATCTCATATCTTAGTGTGTATCTGTGTTAGTCATGTGTCATATCTTTGTGTGTGCATGTCTGGGTTAGTGATATCTCATATCTTTGTGTGCATGTTTATGTTAGTCATATCTCATATCTTTGTGTGTACATGTCTGTGTTTGTCACATATCATATCCTTGTGTGTGCATGGCTATGTTAGTCACATCTCATATCTTTGTGTGTCCATATCTATGTCAGTCATATCTCATATCTTTGTGTGCATGTCTATGTTAGGTATGTGTCATATCTTTGTATGCGCATATCTATGTTAATCATATCTCATATCTTTGAGTGCATGTCTATGTTAGTCATGTGTCATATCTTTGCGTGTATGTTTGTGTTAGTCATATCTCATATCTTGATGTGTGTCAGTGTTAGTCATGCCTCGTATCGCTGTGTGCATGTCTGTGTTAGACACCTTTAGTGACGCGAGCAGATGGTGCTCGTAAACCTGGGAGGGCCGACCATCTAAGGGCAGAATCCCCCTACAGAAAAGACAATCTGCTGCCTTGCAGGAAGATTAGGGACAATCAAAGGCAAAGGAAAGCAAACCTGAATAAATTGCTGGCTGAAATCGGATGCACTGGGCCACTGGCGCAGAACACGGTGCAACGTTTTAACGGGTGTTCAATCAGAGTGGATCTGGCAGACTCTAATTGTGATGTTCTGTCTGTGGGGGCGTTCAGCACACTTAACCTGAGAAGCTGACTTCATGTGAGAGTCTGGAATCCTACTCTGATTGAGTCCTGATCGCAGAGAGAGAGAGAAAGAGAGAGAGAGAGAATACTTCTTGTCGTCATTGTTGATTTTTACGCTAAAAGTTGATGGCTGTGGATGATCTAGACTCATGTGCACTCAGTCGCATGGTCCTGAACCAGTTTCCACGTTATAGGTTGGCCAATCCCAGTCATTCAGCTCTTCGGCACGTGGATAAACAGTGAGCTTTTTATTTTCTTCATTCAGAACCACGCAGCAATGAAATCCCACTTCCTTGCTGACGAACCAACGAAAAGACACCACCATCTTGGGTAGCACAGGAAGCACAATCCAGTTATACATATTTTAGGTATGATTGTTTGCATAAATGATTGTACATTAATAATGCAGATGTTTAAATAAATAATTACCGACGGTGTGGATTCAAATATTTTAATTATGTATTTGGGTAAAAGATGATTAGACATGCGTACACAGTCCAGTACGAACAGCTTCCATCAACAAAAAGTTTAGTAAATAGAGGGGTTCAACTCATTGGAGCTGCTTTATTTGTAGTATTAATGTGTGTGTGTGTGTGTGAGTGTATATATATATATATATATATATATATATATATATATATTTTTATAAAGATAGTCTGATAAAAGGGGACATTATGAAGCACTAATATAAATGGGGAAAAAAAGAAAGAAAGAAAGAAAGAAAGAAAGAAAGAAAGAAAGAAAGAAAGAAAGAAAGAAAGAAAGAAAGAAATTTCCCATCATAAAGAAGTCAAGAACTATAACTTTTACTGAAATCACGAAACTTATTGTCTCTTGGGATTGATTGTTACCATCTAACAAGTTATGAACATTGTGCTTGTCATCACACTGTTCGGTGTTAGCGCGTATGTACAGCTCTGCATTTTAGGATCTGCCTTTGGGCTTCCTTTATGTCTTTTTCTCATTTTATTTTTTTTCAAGAGGATGTCTAAAATATTGTTTTTCCATTGAGTGCTGTCTCCGCAACGAAGGTCGGCTGTCATGCAGAGCCATTCCGCTCTGCTCCTTAATTTAATGGTGCAGATTGTCATAGGCTAACTTGTACATCTTTAGATGTAACTCGTCAATTTTGTTCTTGGTCTGCTTCTGCCTCTTTTACCTTGTACTTTCCCTTCCAAGAATACTTTTAGTAGGCTGCTGTGTCATTTTGTATGATTCAAAAATCTCATCTGTCTTGCTTGGATTGTGTTTTATAGTTCTCATTTCATTTTTAATTGTTTTAAGACTTCATCATTCGTTTTCTTTTCTTTCCATCAAATTCCACCCTTTTCTATAAATCAACGTTTCAAAGGCTTCAATTTTCTGTTCAGTTTTCTTGTCTAATGTAAAATATTGAAGATTTATTAAAATGTGTTAAATTGACTCTTTCGTTCACGGCTTTCGTGTGGATTACATTAACATGGCAATTACAGCTGATAAAATTAGTGAAACACAATTAATTAGTTCAACGCAAAAAAATGTAAACTTTACAGTGAAAAAAATCGTTTCCTTCCCTTTCGTAAACTTCTCACGATAATTTACAGCTGAACGTCATCACTTCTTTCATAAGTCATCAATGGCATAGAAAGTGCAATAGGTTTCAACGACTCACTGTTTTCTGTGTTGAATTCATGAAACCATAAAAAATAAAAAGTAACAGAGATAAGGTCTTGAAAAATATACAACATATGAGTTGTGATTCTTTACACCCCCACGATGTTGGTCACGTATTTCAGAAACCTGATCATTAAGGGAGAACTCAGCTCCAGAGCTCAGCTTCAGTGCTTAACATTATAATTATATGAAGCTGCATTACAAATTGGCAAACAAAAAAGGTTAGCGAGATAACGATACCAAAAAAATATCCGTTAGATAACAATGTAGGGAAAGCTATTACAGGCATGTCCTTAACGTGATAAAGCAGGCTTTTAATGAAATCAAAATTTCTCCGTTGTACTCTGTTCATGAATCAGCGGACGGAAGTTGTTTTCAGTGCTTGTTGTTAAATATATGCGTTCAAATGACATTAAAGAAGATTCCCTGTTTTATAGTACACTTGACATTTCTTCAAAGGCGACCGTAATGCAGGGAAATAGGCGGAAGTGAAAAGCAAGTAGAAACAAATGACGACTGAAACGCTATAGCATTGTGAAAAATAAAACGTGCCTATAAAAGATTTTATAAATGAAAAATCTGATCTGCTTCAGTCAAAGTCTAACTTTTAGTATTAAATGACGGAAGTAGCTTTGTACCATTTGGAAACGTCTCTGAAAGCATTTGGGTCTAGGATAGGGTGTTGCCGGTTAATTTACTACTATGCTAGGGATTTATTGCTTAAGATGTTTAAAATAATAAAGGTTCGAAACTCGAAAAGGTCTGAGGTAATAAAGAATCAAGATGTAATATAAATATTTGAGGTAATAGCGGTACAAAAACTTGGAAAGGTTTTGAAATAATGAGGATTTAAGACTCCAAAAAGTTTGATATAATGTGGATTTAAGGCTCCCAAAGACCTGATAATAGAAGTTAAAGACTCGAAGAGGTTTGAGTAATTGAGGTTCAAAACTAGAAAAGTTAAGCAGAATAGGGATTGAAGACTCGAAAAAGTTGAGATAACAGGGGTTGAAGATTCGAAAAAGTTGAGATAACAAAGATTGAAGACTCGAGAATTATTGTTCTAGGAAATTATTCAAATCAAAAGCTTGCAATGGCTGACATTAAATAACCCCTTCAGTTCTTTAGGTAACGATAAGAGAGGTAATATTACAATTTGATTTCATAAAAGAGGTTGTTGCACGCAGGACGCACTCACGGATGTCCTTTCTAACTTAGTAATAACAATGTTGTGTTAATTTCTCATTAAATTTAAAAGCAGACAGAACAAAATATGTTACATTTTTACTTCATTTACCAGAACAAGAAGTTGGCACCATAAGAATGTTGGGTTACTAAGACCATCATCAGGTGGACTTCAAACTTCATAGATTGTCTATGAAACACAAACAGTATCCACAGTGACTTTTTGACAGGGAAAACCTCCTGGTACAGAATTCTTTTTGTATGCGTGGAAACTTGAGAGCACTTGTAAAAAGCTTCTTTGCTCCATAATTATCTCATAGCGAAGAGGTGGAGTGACAAGTGCTCAGGGACCTAACAAATGCATAACTTTAGGACCTCTCTTTATCTATATCTGGCCCTGGACAGATAGTTTGAGAACAGATTGGCAAAGATACAATTTTAACAAACTTTGAACAAACTGCTAGAGACAGTGAGAGAACGAGCTAAAGAGACACAGTAAAGACAGAATATGTTGGTGATTTAGTTGTATGCGGAATGAGCTGGTTACATAGACAGAGAGATGTGTGTGTGTGTCAGAGAGTGAGTTTGTTGTGTGATAGACACTGTTAGAAGGGGCCATGCCATATATATGTTTGTGTGTGTGTGTGTGTTGTGTGTGTGTAGAGAGAGAGAGAGAGATGGAGTTTATAGTGATAGTATTAGAAGGAGGAAGGTCAGAGAGTGCGAGAGAGAAAGGGTTTGTAGCTGTCAGTGCTGTTCGTGGGTTGGCTAGATAAGGAGGGAAATAGAGAGGGAGGGTTTGTAGCTGACAGTGCTGTCCGTGGGTTGGCTAGATAAGGAGGGAAATAGAGAGGGAGGGTTTGTAGCTGACAGTGCTGTCCGTGGAATTGCTAAAGTCGGAGAGGCAGATCGAGAGAGAGTTTGTAACTGACAGTGCTGTCCATGGACTGGCTAGAGAACGAGAGAGAGATAGAGAGAAGGTTTGTAACTGACAGTGTTGTCTGTGGTCTGGCTGGAGAACGAGAGAGAGAGAGAAAGCGAGAGAAAAGTTGTTTAGCTGAAAGTTTGTTCTTTGGCTGCTAGAAAAGGAGAGAGAGAGAGAGAGAGAGAGAGAGAGAGAGAGCGAGAGAGACATAGTGTTTTAATGTTTCAGGCTAGACTGAGAAAAAAAGAATTACAGAAGAATCACTGTACAGAGAAGTTTAGAACATTTGTGTCCATGTAATTATTGAACATTTAGTTTACAGAGATGTTTAGTACATTTGTGTCCATGTAATTATTGAACATTTAGTTTACAGAGAAGTTTAGAACATTTGTGTCCATGTAATTATTGAACATTTAGTTTACAGAGATGTTTAGTACATTTGTGTCCATGTAATTATTGAACATTTAGTTTACAGAGATGTTTAGTACATTTGTGTCCATGTAATTATTGAACATTTAGTTTACAGAGATGTTTAGTACATTTGTGTCCATGTAATTATTGAACATTTAGTTTACAGAAATGTTTAGTACATTTGTGTCCATGTAATTATTGAACATTTAGTTTACAGAGATGTTTAGTACATTTGTGTCCATGTAATTATTGAACATTTAGTTTACAGAGATGTTTAGTACATTTGTGTCCATGTAATTATTGAACATTTAGTTTACAGAGATGTTTAGTACATTTGTGTCCATGTAATTATTGAACATTTAGTTTACAGAGATGTTTAGTACATTTGTGTCCATGTAATTATTGAACATTTAGTTTACAGAGATGTTTAGTACATTTGTGTCCATGTAATTATTGAACATTTAGTTTACAGAGATGTTTAGTACATTTGTGTCCATGTAATTATTGAACATTTAGTTTACAGAGATGTTTAGTACATTTAATAATCAAATAATTTTACAACAGTTAGTGCTAAGAAAATGTAAAACATTTCGTATACAGAGAAATTTTGAATATTTATTTTACAGAGATTTTATGAATATTCAGCGAACATAGAAGTTTAATGCATTTAATCTATAGATAATTTATGAATATTTAGTTTTCAGAGAAGTTAAAAATTTTTGTGCACAGAAAAGACTAGAGAATTATAGAACATTTAGTACACATAAAGTGTACTTTAGTCATAAAGACTATGAGTACAAAGATTTAAACAAGTGTTGAGAGCCTTCAGCAATATTTGAAGGAACAAGAAATCTGTGGGGAAAAAATATTATTGAAGAAAATATATAAAGAAAGTATTATGGGGTACGGGAGCCGCGATAGCTCAGTGATTAGTGAACTAGACTACAAAGGACAAGGGGTAGGGTTCGATCCCAACGGACGGCCTTCGGGTTCACCCAGCCTTTAATGGGTACCGGATTTTTTCTGGGAAAGTGAAGCGGCACGTGCGTAATATCGACCACATTATCCCAAAAATATGTGCCGAAGGTCTGTAAAAATGTATGGTCACTAACACCATATTTCCTATACGCCACTTGGCGTGACGGGGGTACTTTACTTTTTTTTTAATTATGGGGTACAACATTTTTTTTAAAGAGTACATATAAATAAAATATTATGGGGTACAGCATTTTATTAAAGAATACATATAAATAAAGTATTATGAGGTACAACATTTTATTAAAGAATACATATAAATAAAGTATTATGTGGATTAAATGATTAAACATTAGACAAGACATTATATAAACAAAGTATTTCTCGGTATTTCAGTTGATATGAACCCACCGAAATGTAACGTCAAATTTGTATAGATTATTTTACATTAAATTTTAATTACGGAGAAAAGCTGTTGAAAATTGATTATCAGAGACAGAAAAAAATAATCATAAAACAACAGTGGAAGCAATCTCTTTGTCCAACTTCAAAAATGGTATGGTATATGGGGGTTATAAGAGAATAATGGAAAAAAATGGTATGGTATATGGGGGTCATAAGAGAAAAATGGAAAAAAATTGTTTGGTATATGGAGTTATATAAGAGAATAATGGAAAAAAGTGTATGGTATATGGAGTTATATAAGAGAATAATGGAAACAAATTGTATGGTATATGGGAGTTATATAAGAGAATAATGGAAAAAATTGTATGGTATATGGGGGTTATAAAGGAATAATGGAAAAAAATTGCATGGTGTATATGGGGGGGGGGGGGGGTTATAAGAGAATAATGGAAACAAATTTTATGGTACATGGGGGTTATAAGAGAATAATGAAAAAAATAGTTGTAGTAACACCAGTGCTGATGGTTTGGGTGGTTATAATAGGTAACAGCAGATCAAATTAAATAGGCTGGACTGTAACACGATAACTACAAGATGTAATCCCGAGGAGAAGGCCTCAACACTCAGACACATGGGATAGAAGGGGTTATAAGACAATACTGGATAAAGAGTCGGTGCTGGTCATCACCAATGCTGATGGTTTGGAATCAACAGATCAAAATTGATGGGTTGGACTCTAACACGATCACTACAAGACATAATTCCTTCAGAAAACACCAACACTCAGAAAAAAACGAAAAAAGGTAGGAGGGTAGGGGGATGTAGAATTAGATTTCGAACAGATTACTAAAGTAGCAGAATGTTTTAATGAGCAAAATGTAGGAGACACACTACAGAACATGAACTCGAATACTGCATTTTCTTGTTAAGTCGTCAATTCTTTATTAGAAGACACCCAACAGCTTGTACTTGTAATGTGTTTATTACCACTGTTCTCTTGGAGTATTATTTTCTTGAAATGTTTCATTTGTATTCTTAACGATCCATGACAACTACATTATTTATTCCCAAAAGCTAAAACTATTCTTTTTTTCCAAAAGAAATATTGAAAATTGGCCGTCTGTTATCCATGTTGTACATACAAATCTTATAAAGGGCCGACAGGGGCTGAGATATAAGGATATTTGCAGGGCTTCCTTGGGGATATTTTTCTATGAGTGAAAGAAACTAGGAAAATGTGGCTGCGGTTCGTAGCACATGGAGAGCAAAAATAAAAAATGGCACAGCAACTTTCGAGATAGTGCTGATATCAAATTCAGAAGACAAAAGGCACAAGAGAAAAGAGACAAGGCCAGGTACTGCAAATACACCTTGCTCGTTCTGTGGATGGATCTGTCTGTCCAGGATTGGCAAATTCAGTCACGACAGAAGATGTTCAGTAAAGCAGCACCCAGTATGAGACAACATGCGTTACCAAACTACTGACTTATCATGATTGCTTGCTACCAACCGTATGTCTAGCCGCCAAAGACCATACATACATACATACATACATACATACATACATACATACATACATACATACATACATACATACATACATACATACATACATACATACATACATACATACATACATACATACATACATACATACATACATACTAGTACACTTTGAACATTTCAAGAATGAAATTACCAGATTGAAATTGATTGACACTAAATACAATTTATAGAAAGTAAGAATAAAAAAAAAGAGAAAATAGCAACACTTATATATAAAAATAATCAGTTATAGCCCATCTACAGGATTTTAAGTGATAATTGTACTGAAACATCCATTGGGAAACATCAGTTCATTTTATTTAACTCTTTAGCAATATAGAACAAAAGATAGCATGCAAAAGTGAAAAAAGAAATCACAAGCAAGCTCAAACTCAAAGCAGGTTAATCTTATTCGCCACATGGTCCATCGATTTAGCTGCTGTTTATTAGGGAAAGATTAACTGTTAGAGAGACTGCATAATGAGTGAGAGTAAATGAGAAATATTTACATTAAGAAATAAGACGGTAATAGCCTTAAGATAAAAGTAGAGAAACAAGAAATTGTAGAGTTAGGAGCAAAATAGATTAACGTAAGGGATCCGGAATTAATAAAATACACATATGCAAAGTTAGAGACTAGAAAAACAGGCAGACAAGACATGACCAGACTAGATAAGGGAAGACAGACAAGACAAGGCAGTCTAAACAAGACAAGACAAGACAAAACAAGACAGACTATAAAAAACAAGACACACCAGAAAAGACAAGACAAACCAGACAAGACAGAGAAGAGGCTTCGCCATAGGTGAAAGCTGGCAAATAAAAAAAAGAAAAGAATCAGTGAATGGGAAAGACAGATTGATAATACAGATTCATTGAGAGAGAGCGAATTATATATATATATAGATATATATATATATATGGCCCTTTTCGTCTTGTCAGACGGTCTAGTGGAGGCTATTGCGTATTTTTTTGAGGTATTGTTTTTGCCGAACAGCTTCTCTCGTGGCTAATTCTACCAATGTTTGACAAACACACGCGGTCACATAATGAACAAGTCAGGCTCGCTGGTCCACAGGGTTTACCATCCTTTTTCATGAGTCTCGTATCTTCTAAGTCCTGTCTTAGCACAGTCTCAAATGTTGTTATACCGTTCCTTATACGTGCTCTCCATGATGTGCGATCACTTGCCAGATGTTGCCAGTCGTTTTCACAGATGGAGAAGTCTTTCAGAGATGATTTGCAGATATCTCTATATCGTAGTTTAGGTCTGCCGATTTGTCGTTTTCCGTGTTTTAGCTCGCCATATAGTATTTGCCTAGGAATGCGTTTTTCTTCCATCCGTTGGACATGCCCCAGCCATCTTAGCCTTCGACTTCTGAGCATCGACATGATTGTTAGGGTCTTAGCACGTTGCAGGACAGTTAAGTTGGTTATTTTGTCCTGCCATTTGATGTGCATTATTTTGCGGAGACATCGCATGTGGAAGACATTTAGTCTTTTTTTTCCTGGTTTGAGTATGTTGTCCAGGTTTTGGATCCATATAGTAGTGTGCTAAGCACACATGTTTGATATATTAGGAGTTTAGTCTTTCGAGTTAGTTTCGTGTTGTTCCATGCCCTTTTTGTGAGTTTGCCGAAGGTCGTAGCTGCCTTACCAATTCGACAGTTTATTTCTTCATCAAGAGAGAAGGTTTGATATATATATAATTATATAAAGAGACAGAGAGGGCGACAGAAGGAGACATGGAGAAATATACATATAAAAAGGTAGTTAATTTAGAGACTCCACCTCTAAACAATAAAAGAAGAAGCCAGTCAAAGAAGCAACCAGAATAGTGCTCCCACAACACAAATTATGGAAACCTTACTCAGCTCAAAGCTACTTAAAAATTCGCATTTAATGAGAAAAGATCGTGGCCTCAAGTGAACTAGGTTTGGCGACTGAGAAACATAATTTATGCTAAGTCGCAATGAAATATTTTTTTTAAATGAACAAAGAAAGATTACACTTTCCGACAGAGTAAAAATTGACAATTCAAAGTGACCTGAGTCGTTTGGAGCGGTTTTCTTTATACTTCTGCATATGCGATTTAAAGACGGGTCATTCAGTCTCGACTACTCGACGGGGAGGAAACATACATGACAGCCACTGATGTTTCAAGGCAATTCAGATTTGGTTTCATTCTAAGGTTATAACGGTTCATTATTTCAGGAATATTAATATGAAAATTGTGTCTGTTTATTCTTGTGTGTGTGTTTTTTATATATATATATCTATGTGTTCTCATATTTTCAACCAAACAGGATAATTCCAATTTACAAAACAAGGAGTCAGGCAAAGCTGTGTTCTGTCGCCGGATTTGTTTTCACTTTACAGCGAATATATTATGAGATCAATAGTAGACAAAAAAGGAATTGAAGTCAACGGTCACAACATAAATAATTTGCTATATGTGGATGACACAGTCGTAATAGCAGAGACAGAGAATGAACTACAAGAAATGATAGACATAATAGTAAAAGAAAGCAACAAAAAGGGTCTCAGTCTGAATAGTAAGAAAACAGAAGTAATGGTCATATCAAAGAAACAATCATCACCATCATGCAGCATCAAAATAAACAGGACAAATCTGAAACAAGTACAACGTGTCAAATACTTTAGAACAATAAAAACATCAGACAGAAGATGCACCACGGAAGTAACTAGCAGAATAGCTCAGGCCAGAATTGCATTTCAGAAAATGAAAAATATCTTATGCAACAAATCTATGTAAATAGAAGTGAGAAAGACAGTTCATCGGTGCTATATAGAACCAATTCTGACCTATGGAAGCGAATCATGGACAGTAGACAAACAAATGAAAAGACGATTAGAGGCCCCAGAGATGGGATTTCTCAGAAGAATATTGAAAGTTCCCTGGACAGCTAAAAAGACCAATGAGGAAATTCTCAATGAGGCCAACACAAAAAGGGAACTTAAAAAAAAAAACATCAGAAAGAAACATTCAACATTTTCCGAGCACATCATGAGAAGAGGAAAGTTGGAATACTTGGTTACAACTGACAAAATAAAGGGAAAGAGAGATCGCGGACGACAAAGAGAGAAAATACTGGATAGCTTGGTGTTATGGCATGGAAAACAGTCAACAACAGAACTGATACGATGTACTGTGGATAGAAGATTGTGGAAGGACATGATCGCCTACGCCGACCGGTATGGCACATGATGATGTGTTCTCATATTTATAATCGTATTCGCCTTTCCTTTTTATTTTCGTCTATGAATAATAGTTTTTACTCTCTGTGTGTATGTATTTATTATACGTGCATGTCTTTGTGTGTGTATGTATTTATTATACGTGCATTTGTCTTTGTGTGTGTATGTATTTATTATACGTGCATTTGTCTTTGTGTGTGTATGTATTTATTATACGTGCATTTGTCTTTGTGTGTGTATGTATTTATTATACGTGCATTTGTCTTTGTGTGTGTATGTATTTATTATACGTGCATTTGTCTTTGTGTGTGTATGTATTTATTATACTTACATTTGTCTTTGTGTATGTATTTATTATATGTGCATTTGTCTTTGTGTGTGTATGTATTTGTTATACGTGCATTTGTCTTTGTGTGTGTATGTATTTGTTATACGTGCATTTGTCTTTGTGCGTGTATGTATTTATTATACTTACATTTGTCTTTGTGCGTGTATGTATTTATTATACGTGCTTCTGTCTTTGTGTGTGTATTTATATAAGTGCATGTGTTCGAGAGTCCGTCTGTCTCTCTTCCATCTATCGGTCATGTTGCTTTATGTCTGTTCATCCCCTTATGACACGCTCTGTCTGTCAGTACATCGATTTGTCTGCCTCCGACGTGCCCTGAGTATGTCCGTCTCATCATCCGAAAACGTCTCTACGTTTTTATGTGTATATGTCATAATATGTATACTTTGTTGTATCTGATGAAGGCTTTTGCCGAAACGTTGTAGTTTGTCTTGTCTTTCTGTTGGTCTAGCTGTTCAATACCATTTTATGTTTGTTTTATGTTTTCTGCAGCTTTACTCGCCGCCTCGCATCGTATTTAATATATTTTATATTTGATATCTGTGCTTATCGCTTGTTTTTATGTGTATAAGTCGGTCGATATACCAGTCTTTATGTATGTTTTTGACTTTGTATGTGCCAATGTGTTCATTTGTCTCGTATATGCCTCGGCTATTTGTCTCACTGTACACCCGTCTGTCGTTGCATCTACTTATTTCCGTCAGTGTACGTATGTATATGTGTGTGTCTGCTGATCTGTGTAAAAAGGAATAACTACGCAGACTAATGTTTCATCAAAGAAACATATAAATTTATATACCACGGTAAAGCCGAGTGCAGTGCATATTTACGAGTAAAAAAAAAAAAGTAAAAACAGACAAAATATAAATGATGTGCTTATTTCGTTTGTGGTCTTTGGTTTACTAATGAAGACAAGTCTGTCGATACGTTCTGTTTGTTTCGTTGTTTTCATTAGTCAAGCTGAAACATACATTTTTATATGATTAATTTCAAACTGTGTATCGCTCTGTCTGTTCTAATGTTATGCTTGTCTATCTATTCTAGCGTCTGTCTGTTTATTTATCTATATGCTCATTATTGGGTCATGAAGAAATCCATAATAAAAAAAAAACAGACAATTAGCCATTATATGGATTGGTAGCACAAAGTTTTGGAATATCTCAACATTGCAGACGGCTTGGGACCCTTCACTTCAGCATATCTAGACGCCCAAGAGAAAATAGACCCTTTTCACAACATTTCTAGTCAAATAAGTTTTCAGATCTACGACATGTCTGTCCGAGTGATTGATTAAATTTGCTAGAAGAAAAATTAGTCAGTCAAAGAGCAATTGAGTCAATTGTTTACACTGCCTTTACCAACGTCCTTTATATTGTAGTCTCTCGTTTTTTTTATTGTCTATCTTTAACATTGTGTAGGGAGCCGCGATAGCTCAGTGGTTAGTGAACTGGACTACCACGGACAAGGGGTAGGGTTCGATCCCAACAGACGGCCTCCGGGCTCACCCAGCCTTAAATGGGTACCGGATTTTTTTCTGGGAATTTAAAGCAGCACGGGCGTAATACTGACCACATTACCCCAAAAATAATGTGCTGAAGGTCTGTAAAATATAGGGTCACTAACACCATATTCCCTATACGCCACTTGGCGTGACGGGAGTACTTTACTTTTTACTAACATTGTGTGCATTTTATCGTTATTAATGTCAGAAGACTTACGTCAAAGAAACATATCAGACCACAGTAAAGCCGAGTGCAGTGCATATTTAAGAGTAAAAAAAAAAATAAAAACGGAACAAAAGATGAATGATGTGTTTGTTTGGTTTGTGGTCTTTAGTTTACTAATGAGGACAAGTCGGTCGAGACGTTCTTTTGTGTTTCATTGTTTTCATTAGTTAAGCTGAAATATACACTTTTATATTTTTAAAGATATCTCTATTACTTGCTAATTTTTGTACAAAGGTACATACTTATACACAACCTTAAGTTTTAAGCAATCATCATCATCATCATTGAGTGCCGTCTCCGCATCGAAGGTTGGCTACCATGGAGCGCCAATCCGCTCTGTCTCTTGCTTTGATGGTGCAGATTGTCATAGGCTGATTTGTCCATCGTTTGATGTTACTCGTCCATGTTAGTCTTGGTCTGCCCCTGCCTCTATTACCTTGTATTTTCCCTTCCAAAATTACTTTTAGTAGGCGGTTGTGTCTTTTAACATGTCCCAAATTTCTCATTTAAGTTTTAATTATACATCGCATTTAAACAAGAGCAACGGAATATTACCAACGCTGTCCTGTTGCTAAATATCCGATCTTGATCTTACATTATTTGCCTTTCACATCAAATCTATTTCTTGTGTTTGTCTCCGACACTATAAATCTACATTTAATCATTTTCTAGGAATTGCAATTTGTTTACACTTGCTTCCCCTAGGAAGATATTTTCAATTACTTGTCCTTGCCAAATGTGTTGACGGTATATTTTGTGTGTAAACATATAGATTGATGTATGTCTTTCTGTGTATACGTGATTTTCCTAGCAAAAATTAATCTTAAACTGTACTTGTTGACCTGATGGTTATAACATATTTTTAGCTGCACTTCTTTTATTATTTCCTGCATTTCCCAAATAATTTAAAAGTTGTCACACAGCTATCCCATAAAATTGTGTTTTGTCTTGTCATCTAAAATTGGGGTTGCCAATCATAAAAGAGCAAAGCCAGTTATTAAAAAAATAAGAACATTAATGAAAGAATGAAATCGAATAAGAGTGCCGGAAAAAATCTGCAGTTCAAGATTAATCAACGAATGCGAGCATAGCATTGGCTATCATGCTTTTACATTTTTACCTGTCTGAGGTTTCTCTGATTTAACCTATAGTTCTTTGTTTAATATGTCGTCTAGATACTGCCAAGTATAATTCTGTCTTCATCAGTTTATGCGTGCCTTCAATTTATTCAAACATACAAAACAAACTAGAACAACATATCATAGTTATAATGAGAGAAAAATAAACTGAGCTTCAATTATTTCGATAACTTGTTCTTGTTCTTATTTTCTATTCACGCTTGCCTTTAAGCGCCGAAAGAAAATTAAATGATCTTGACATTTCTCTTTGTTTCGCCTTTGGCAGACATGTCGGCTATCCATCTCTATGAAAGTCTTCCTCTACCACTTCTGTTGTTGTCTTATGTTGTTAACGCTTGTTCTGGAATGCTATTTGACAGTAACTGTGTTCACCCTCATCATTGAGTGCTGTCTCCGCATCGAAGGTTGGCTACCATGGAGCGCCATTCCACTCGGTCTCTTGCTTTGATGGTGCAGATTGTCATAGGCAGATTTGTCCATCTTTTGACGTTTACTCGTCAATGTTAGCCTTGGTCTGCCTCTGCCTCTTTTACCTTGTACTACCCCAGTTGTATACAAGGGTCCATTTGGCCCGCATTTAGGCGCGAATTAACAAAGATATATAGCAGGCGCATTTTGCGCGAAATGTACACGAGAGACAAGGGGAGTTAACCATGACATTTCGTGTCGGGATGTTGACCTCTAGTCCCGGTGACCCCGGAAGTGACCTGTTTATGTCTGCTTTGTGCTGACTTTGGAGTTCTTGATGTACTTAATCGATAGTGATAGGTTAGTAGATTATACATCAATGAAAACCAATCAAAATAAAACAAAAGACAAAAGCTATTTTTTATTCTTTTATTATTTCAATAGGTGTATAACATACAGTGGATATAATATAACATTACAAAAAAAAATATTCAGTACACGAAGTAAATATATAGTACAAGGATAACATTTATTTATAGCTATGTAGTTGGGTGTCTGCTTAGTTCTATGTCATAGATGAATCATAATGGGTGATACTGTTAGAGATTACCGGTTAGTCTAAGCTGGTAGTTTAAAGAGTTAAATATCTAGAGGTGTAGTCGAGAAATTATAATCTGCTACCTTTCTTTTTATATAGAAATAGGAAAGACCATTTCTTGTTTGACTGTAGGAAAATATAGAATTATTTAAGACTTTGAAACCTACATTTTTCCCACCCTTAGCCTTTTGCGTAGCGAGAACCTCTAAAAACATATCTTTATCTAATTTGTTGTGTTGCTTGCTTAGCCCTTTACAACTGATTTTATCGTAATCCCCACTACAATGGTACGTCTTACTACATAAGCTAACAAGAGCTGTCCCTTCGTACTCTAGTTTAAAAAGCCCGGGCGTTCGTTTGGTGTACGCTTTAACACCCTTACAGTTTATACAGTCTGTCTTGCTAATATGCTCATCGCAAAAATCGGCGGGAAACCAGTCTTTATACACGCTATTAAACTCATCCCGCAGACCTGACTTAACTATGTCCTCTAGCTTAGGTGCGCTTAAGGCTAAGTATAAACTATCAGTATCTGTTTCACATGACTGAAAGTTGGACCTATCTACAAACTTATCTAAGAACTCGAAATAAAAATCTAACATACGAAGTTTTGCATATTGATACACGAAGAAACCGATTTGTAGGGGCAAGTCCCAAACAGTTTTCTTTTTCTCCATCTCAATTTCAAAAAGATCCACACCTATTTCAGTCATCTTTTTAAACCGGGGACTATTTATCATTTTTGATATCTCATCCCCTTGAACGTACGAGACAGCGCTATGAGTGACCTTATTGGTTAGAGTCTTCCCATAGGCTGAGTTTCCTAAGAGCTTCATCGTATCGCTTACTATAGATTGACTTTCGTCTAGATCACCAGCCCTCCTAGCGTCAGAAACCATTTCGCCAAACTTTTTAAAACAACTAGACGGTTGATATTCTATCACTTGATAAATTTTTGTTACCGCCAATCCGTGGTCTAAATACCATTTTAACAGTGGTGTTGCCAACAAAATTTTTTCTCCGACATAACTACCGATTAGGGTGCGACGAGGGGTTGACAACAAGTTATGTTTAAGGGCGTATTCACCCATAAACGGTCCAATATCATCACGCGTGACGTCAATATTTTTGAAAATTGGAGTCATCTCACTGAAATGTTCCTTCAGGTGGTCGGGGACGTGTAGATCACATTCCACTAATCCAAAACATGTCCCATCTGAAACAGAAGTCAGGATATGTTTATCACTGAGAGGGAGCCCTTCTTTAGAGTAAGTGGGTCTAGCTCGAGGGATGGTTTTAGAAAGGAAAGCCCTAATGGTTGGGTCAGACTTTTTTAGAGCCTGCCACTCACATTCCCGCATAACTTCTACTGGAACTTTGACCTCCTCGGTTAGGTAAGTGTGTATCTCACATGTTTTTTCAAACAGCTCGAACAAGGGCTTATTATTAACAGGGTTTCTATCTTTATCTTTGGTAAGGGGGCAGTCTTTGTGACCATGGTACAGACAACCATGAAAATTGTAGCCTATTCTATTGGATTTGTCCCACCCATCTACAGGGATATTTCTATTACCTAATCGAAACTCCCTCCCGTTAAACTGAGTGTTCAACTCCACCCCTTTTTGGTGGGCGACCCACATTAGCCACTCTCTACTTTGTTGGACATAATAGTTATCTTTTTCGACCCTAAACCCAGTCTCCATTCTTCTAATAATTGGATAATCTGTTGGCATTGGGTTCATCAGAGCCCAAAGATACAACGCGTTGGCATCGTAACCCTGGATGGATTTGACTACCTTTCCGCCCCTAATAAACGTTTTGCCTACCTCGTGATACCTATGGAAAATTATAGAGGGACCTCCGACGATATTATCTCTAATCATTGTGTGTAGACTTGCATGTTTGCTCGAACATAAACTAAACATTACACCCCTATCAACGGTCTTAAAAAGATACTTTAAACAAACACCCGGAACCGAAATGGCGTCTTTAAAACAGTCCACACCCCGCTCCCCATAAAAGCGAACCTGTTGCTCTAAGGCTTCTAAAAAGGGGACTACATCTTTGTTATTATACCACACCAAAAAGTCCCTAAGTGTGGTCATGTTATTGTCCTTCCAGACCTTTTTACAAAGAGCGTACTCCTCCTTGGAAATGTTGGAATTTTTTAACGACGAGTAAAAGGCTTCGTATGGGGGTAACTCAGTTTCGTCCAACTTTTGGGGGTCGTCTATATATTCATAACAAAAGTAACCCTTTGTCTCGCTAATCTTATAAGCTGCCAAGTACTTGCTGTAGCTGAAACCTGGTGCTAGATAGTTTACTATATCTAAGAATTTTAGATTCTGTGTTGCAATACACATAAAGTTATTGTTTCTTTTAACTATAAACTTGAACGGTTTTGGTACTTTGTAGTCTACGTCCATTTTATCTTCCTCTTCTTCGATAACATCAGCATCTTCTTCTTCTTCCATACTATCAACGTCTTCACCCACTTGGGCAGTGGCATTCATGAAGTGCTTTATTAAATAAGGTTTAATGACGTTGACGTCATATTTCCCCGAGTTAAACCCTATCACTGGAAGCTCTTTTAAATACTCATCAAACCTAACTACTATCTTGTCTTTATTCAGATCATGGAGTTGAGTAAAAATACGTTCAAACCGAGCTCGCACGCAACACCGAGTATGCCTTAGCAGCTATACTAGTGAGATAATCAACCATCTGACTAACTAAAATTTGTGGGTCACCCTTGGTTATGAAACATTTTGGGGCCTCCCACCCTGGGACATTTGACGCTATAGAACAGGAAAGGGGTACGTGTTTAGCTACAAAGGTAGTCGAGGGTGTCTCTTGGGGAACATTCCCATTGTCAAAATAACATTCATAATCGAATGTCGCCCTGAATGGGTAAATAAAACACTCTGGAGTACTTATCCCTTCAGAGCTGATCGCGTCCCATACACTTTCAGGTGAAGAATAAACACCACCTTTATATGTCTCTACAGCCATATCCCCAGTGCAGGTTTTTTCGTGCCTATCCATACGCCCAAACTTTTTCCACAGTTTCCCACATCTTCCACAAGAAAAGCTTTTACTAGCCCTAGAAAGAGCGTTTATATAAAAGAAGTGGTTTTTGTAAAGTAAAAGACGGAGTGTTTCACTATAACTATTACCACTTCTCAGAACAATACGCAAGGCTTGCTCAGAATCAAACTCAAAAATATCTATATTTATTGCAAAGCAATTTTCTAAGAGAGGCATTTCAGCAAGAGTTACACCGGGAAAGTTACTTAACATTAGAGATGGGTTAAACTGTTTGAAAAGTAGGCTCGAAGCCTTCCTAACACCATCAACAGAGGCACCTCGATGGACAGCTAGACAACGGAAGAAGCAGAGATTATCATTGTAGTTTTTAGAATGGGAATCGGTTTGAAGGGTATTAATGCCGTGGTTCGAAGCAATGTAGGGTGGGATATCTAGCAGATACCCTATAGGATAATCTTGAAGTTTATAAACATAAACACTCGTACTGACTAAAGCTTCCAAGGTGTATTTGGTTGTCTCCATATTTTTATTTGCATACCCTAATATATCACTTTCATTTAATCTAGCAACAAACGTTTCAAAGTCATTTCTGTTGTTAACTAACAAGGGTTTGTCTAACCCTGTTGCGTTATTTGAGCTTGCGTGAAAGTAACGCAGCCCCTGTGTCTCTCTATGTCTTAAAACTAGATGATGACTATAATTCACCTTGAAACGCTTTTTCTGGTCTTGAAATATTGGGTTTACAAGAGTCTTCCAATCTATAGGAGTATCAGGCTGATGAAATATAGTGTGCGTCTCCATGTAGTTGTTCCTACGTTCATGTGTTCTAATTGCTAACCAGTTGTTCTTATATATCTTCCTAATACCTTCAGGTAAATTATTTAAAGAGTCTATTTCATTAATAAGTCTTGGTCTCTTTGAGGGCTCTTGAGTCGAACTCTTTACTACCCGCTTGCGTGAGGGTGTCGATACTTGTGGACGTGCTGGTGAGGCAGGAACTACTGATACAAAAGATGCAGAATGCTCTGTCTTAATATGTTTGGCAAGATTGTCTGCTCTATTATAAACTCGTTCACAAACAGCACATTTGTATTCCTGACGCACATGTACACTAGCAATGTGTCGTTTTATGTCCCGGTTCCGGGTGAAAGTTTTGGAGCAGAGATGACAAGTGTTAGACATCTGTAGAAAAGAAATTGAAACATTTCAACTTAAGAACAGTAAACATTACAAGAGAAGAAAATAATAAAAGTAAACAATGAGATTCACAATCTAGCGAAATTAGGTTACTAAAATAACACGTGGATACTAAAAAACCAACTTTTCGAAAATAGGTTACTAAAATAACACGTGGATACTAAACAACCAACTTATCGAAAATAGGTTACTAAAGTAACATACTATAATATGAAAGAACTAAGATAACACTTACTTTTACGTGTCTGAAGGCGCGAGCCACAACCGCCCGCAACAACTGTAATCGTATATCTGATTACAACCTTCTCAGATATATACACTTGAAACCCCAGAGGTGTTACTAAAAATAGAACTGACCTCTGAGGCAATACCGGATGTGTTACTAAAAATAGTTTTTGACCGTTGACGCAATGCCCGCTTTATTTTAGATATCCCCATTGCAAAAATTTACATTAAAAAACCACTTTTAGGATTTTACCCCCTTATCATTTTTTGAGGGTTACGCCCATTGAATTGATAAAAATCGTAAATTTAGCACGTAGGCTTACTTAAAACTTTATTTTAGACATCCCCATTCCAAAATTTACTTAAAAATCACTTTTGAAATTGTTACCCCCCTTACCGTTTTTGAGGGTTACGCCCCTGAAATCGGTAAAAATCGTAAATTTTCACTCTAGGCATACCCCAAACTTTATTTAGACATCCCCACACCAAAAATTTACTTTAAAATCACTTTTGAAATTGTAACCCCCCCTTAACATTTTTGAGGGTTACGCCCATGGAATCGATAAAAATCGTAAATTTAGCACGTAGGCTTACCTAAAACTTTTTTTTAGACATCCCCACACCAAAAATTAACTTAAAAATCACTTTTGAAATTGTTACCCCCCCCCCTTAAAATTTTTGAGGGTTACGCCCCTGAAATCGATAAAAAATTGAAATATAACATCAAGGCATACCTCCCACATAATTTTTGACACCCCTACATATCAAATTCCATCAAAAAAACAACAAAAAGCTAGTAGTAGTTGTGGCTGTGAACCCTCTCTAAAAGTTCACGTACATGCACCGAAACTGCACCAAAACCGCACGAGAAGTAGTATGTTCGGGTATGTACACCGCACAGCTTCTACTAGCTTTTTGTTGTTTTTTGGTGTGGGGATGTCTAAAATAAAGTTTTAGGTAAGACTACGTGCTAAATTTACGATTTTTATCGATTCCATGGGCGTAACCCTCAAAATGGTAAGGGGGTTACAATTTCAAAAGTGATTTTAAAGTAAATTTTTGGTGTGGGGATGTCTAAAATAAAGTTTGGGGTATGCCTAGAGTGAAAATTTACGATTTTTACCGATTTCAGGGGCGTAACCCTCAAAAACGGTAAGGGGGTAATAATTTCAAAAGTGATTTTTAAGTAAATTTTTGGTATGGGGATGTCTAAAATAAAGTTTTAAGTAAGCCTAAGTGCTAAATTTACGATTTTTATCAATTCAATGGGCGTAACCCTCAAAAAATGATAAGGGGGTAAAATCCTAAAAGTGGTTTTTAATGTAAATTTTTGCAATGGGGATATCTAAAATAAAGCGGGCATTGCGTCAACGGTCAAAAACTATTTTTAGTAACACATCCGGTATTGCCTCAGAGGTCAGTTCTATTTTTAGTAACACCTCTGGGGTTTCAAGTGTATATATCTGAGAAGGTTGTAATCAGATATACGATTACAGTTGTTGCGGGCGGTTGTGGCTCGCGCCTTCAGACACGTAAAAGTAAGTGTTATCTTAGTTCTTTCATATTATAGTATGTTACTTTAGTAACCTATTTTCGATAAGTTGGTTGTTTAGTATCCACGTGTTATTTTAGTAACCTATTTTCGAAAAGTTGATTTTTTAGTATCCACGTGTTATTTTAGTAACCTAATTTCGCTAGATTGTGATATCATTGTTTACTTTTATTATTTTCTTCTCTTGTAATGTTTACTGTTCTTAAGTTGAAATGTTTCAATTTCTTTTCTACAGATGTCTAACACTTGTCATCTCTGCTCCAAAACTTTCACCCGGAACCGGGACATAAAACGACACATTGCTAGTGTACATGTGCGTCAGGAATACAAATGTGCTGTTTGTGAACGAGTTTATAATAGAGCAGACAATCTTGCCAAACATATTAAGACAGAGCATTCTGCATCTTTTGTATCAGTAGTTCCTGCCTCACCAGCACGTCCACAAGTATCGACACCCTCACGCAAGCGGGTAGTAAAGAGTTCGACTCAAGAGCCCTCAAAGAGACCAAGACTTATTAATGAAATAGACTCTTTAAATAATTTACCTGAAGGTATTAGGAAGATATATAAGAACAACTGGTTAGCAATTAGAACACATGAACGTAGGAACAACTACAAGGAGACGCACACTATATTTCATCAGCCTGATACTCCTATAGATTGGAAGACTCTTGTAAACCCAATATTCCAAGACCAGAAAAAGCGTTTCAAGGTGAATTATAGTCATCATCTAGTTTTAAGACATAGAGAGACACAGGGGCTGCGTTACTTTCACGCAAGCTCAAATAACGCAACAGGGTTAGACAAACCCTTGTTAGTTAACAACAGAAATGACTTTGAAACGTTTGTTGCTAGATTAAATGAAAGTGATATATTAGGGTATGCAAATAAAAATAGGGAGACAACCAAATACACCTTGGAAGCTTTAGTCAGTACGAGTGTTTATGTTTATAAACTTCAAGATTATCCTATAGGGTATCTGCTAGATATCCCACCCTACATTGCTTCGAACCACGGCATTAATACCCTTCAAACCGATTCCCATTCTAAAAACTACAATGATAATCTCTGCTTCTTCCGTTGTCTAGCTGTCCATCGAGGTGCCTCTGTTGATGGTGTTAGGAAGGCTTCGAGCCTACTTTTCAAACAGTTTAACCCATCTCTAATGTTAAGTAACTTTCCCGGTGTAACTCTTGCTGAAATGCCTCTCTTAGAAATTGCTTTGCAATAAATATAGATATTTTTGAGTTTGATTCTGAGCAAGCCTTGCGTATTGTTCTGAGAAGTGGTAATAGTTATAGTGAAACACTCCGTCTTTTACTTTACAAAAACCACTTCTTTTATATAAACGCTCTTTCTAGGGCTAGTAAAAGCTTTTCTTGTGGAAGATGTGGGAAACTGTGGAAAAAGTTTGGGCGTATGGATAGGCACGAAAAAACCTGCACTGGGGATATGGCTGTAGAGACATATAAAGGTGGTGTTTATTTTTCACCTGAAAGTGTATGGGACGCGATCAACTCTGAAGGGATAAGTACTCCAGAGTGTTTTATTTACCCATTCAGGGCGACATTCGATTATGAATGTTATTTTGACAATGGGAATGTTCCCCAAGAGACACCCTCGACTACCTTTGTAGCTAAACACGTACCCCTTTCCTGTTCTATAGCGTCAAATGTCCCAGGGTGGGAGGCCCCAAAATGTTTCATAACCAAGGGTGACCCACAAATTTTAGTTAGTCAGATGGTTGATTATCTCACTAGTATAGCTGCTAAGGCATACTCGTTGTTGCGTGCGAGCTCGGTTTGAACGTATTTTTACTCAACTCCATGATCTGAATAAAGACAAGATAGTAATTAGGTTTGATGAGTATTTAAAAGAGCTTCCAGTGATAGGGTTTAACTCGGGGAAATATGACGTCAACGTCATTAAACCTTATTTAATAAAGCACTTCATGAATGCCACTGCCCAAGTGGGTGAAGACGTTGATAGTATGGAAGAAGAAGAAGATGCTGATGTTATCGAAGAAGAGGAAGATAAAATGGACGTAGACTACAAAGTACCAAAACCGTTCAAGTTTATAGTTAAAAGAAACAATAACTTTATGTGTATTGCAACACAGAATCTAAAATTCTTAGATATAGTAAACTATCTAGCACCAGGTTTCAGCTACAGCAAGTACTTGGCAGCTTATAAGATTAGCGAGACAAAGGGTTACTTTTGTTATGAATATATAGACGACCCCCAAAAGTTGGACGAAACTGAGTTACCCCCATACGAAGCCTTTTACTCGTCGTTAAAAAATTCCAACATTTCCAAGGAGGAGTACGCTCTTTGTAAAAAGGTCTGGAAGGACAATAACATGACCACACTTAGGGACTTTTTGGTGTGGTATAATAACAAAGATGTAGTCCCTTTTTAGAAGCCTTAGAGCAACAGGTTCGCTTTTATGGGGAGCGGGGTGTGGACTGTTTTAAAGACGCCATTTCGGTTCCGGGTGTTTGTTTAAAGTATCTTTTTAAGACCGTTGATAGGGGTGTAATGTTTAGTTTATGTTCGAGCAAACATGCAAGTCTACACACAATGATTAGAGATAATATCGTCGGAGGTCCCTCTATAATTTTCCATAGGTATCACGAGGTAGGCAAAACGTTTATTAGGGCGGAAAGGTAGTCAAATCCATCCAGGGTTACGATGCCAACGCGTTGTATCTTTGGGCTCTGATGAACCCAATGCCAACAGATTATCCAATTATTAGAAGAATGGAGACTGGGTTTAGGGTCGAAAAAGATAACTATTATGTCCAACAAAGTAGAGAGTGGCTAATGTGGGTCGCCCACCAAAAGGGGTGGAGTTGAAAACTCAGTTTAACGGGAGGGAGTTTCGATTAGGTAATAGAAATATCCCTGTAGATGGGTGGGACAAATCCAATAGAATAGGCTACAATTTTCATGGTTGTCTGTACCATGGTCACAAAGACTGCCCCCTTACCAAAGATAAAGATAGAAACCCTGTTAATAATAAGCCCTTGTTCGAGCTGTTTGAAAAACATGTGAGATACACACTTACCTAACCGAGGAGGTCAAAGTTCCAGTAGAAGTTATGTGGGAATGTGAGTGGCAGGCTCTAAAAAGTCTGACCCAACCATTAGGGCTTTCCTTTCTAAAACCATCCCTCGAGCTAGACCCACTTACTCTAAAGAAGGCTCCCTCTCAGTGATAAACATATCCTGACTTCTGTTTCAGATGGGACATGTTTTGGATTAGTGGAATGTGATCTACACGTCCCCGACCACCTGAAGGAACATTTCAGTGAGATGACTCCAATTTTCAAAAATATTGACGTCACGCGTGATGATATTGGACCGTTTATGGGTGAATACGCCCTTAAACATAACTTGTTGTCAACCCCTCGTCGCACCCTAATCGGTAGTTATGTCGGAGAAAAAATTTTGTTGGCAACACCACTGTTAAAATGGTATTTAGACCACGGATTGGCGGTAACAAAAATTTATCAAGTGATAGAATATCAACCGTCTAGTTGTTTTAAAAAGTTTGGCGAAATGGTTTCTGACGCTAGGAGGGCTGGTGATCTAGACGAAAGTCAATCTATAGTAAGCGATACGATGAAGCTCTTAGGAAACTCAGCCTATGGGAAGACTCTAACCAATAAGGTCACTCATAGCGCTGTCTCGTACGTTCAAGGGGATGAGATATCAAAAATGATAAATAGTCCCCGGTTTTAAAAAGATGACTGAAATAGGTGTGGATCTTTTTGAAATTGAGATGGAGAAAAAGAAAACTGTTTGGGACTTGCCCCTACAAATCGGTTTCTTCGTGTATCAATATGCAAAACTTCGTATGTTAGATTTTTATTTCGAGTTCTTAGATAAGTTTGTAGATAGGTCCAACTTTCAGTCATGTGAAACAGATACTGATAGTTTATACTTAGCCTTAAGCGCACCTAAGCTAGAGGACATAGTTAAGTCAGGTCTGCGGGATGAGTTTAATAGCGTGTATAAAGACTAGTTTCCCGCCGATTTTTGCGATGAGCATATTAGCAAGACAGACGTATAAACTGTAAGGGTGTTAAAGCGTACACCAACGAACGCCCGGGCTTTTTAAACTAGAGTACGAAGGGACAGCTCTTGTTAGCTTATGTAGTAAGACGTACCATTGTAGTGGGGATTACGATAAAATCAGTTGTAAAGGGCTAAGCAAGCAACACAACAAATTAGATAAAGATATGTTTTTAGAGGTTCTCGCTACGCAAAAGGCTAAGGGTGGGAAAAATGTAGGTTTCAAAGTCTTAAATAATTCTATATTTTCCTACAGTCAAACAAGAAATGGTCTTTCCTATTTCTATATAAAAGAAAGGTAGCAGATTATAATTTCTCGACTACACCTCTAGATATTTAACTCTTTACACTACCAGCTTAGACTAACCGGTAATCTCTAACAGTATCACCCATTATGATTCATCTATGACATAGAACTAAGCAGACACCCAACTACATAGCTATAAATAAATGTTATCCTTGTACTATATATTTACTTCGTGTACTGAATATTTTTTTTTGTAATGTTATATTATATCCACTGTATGTTATACACCTATTGAAATAATAAAAGAATAAAAAATAGCTTTTGTCTTTTGTTTTATTTTGATTGGTTTTCATTGATGTATAATCTACTAACCTATCACTATCGATTAAGTACATCAAGAACTCCAAAGTCAGCACAAAGCAGACATAAACAGGTCACTTCCGGGGTCACCGGGACTAGAGGTCAACATCCCGACACGAAATGTCATGGTTAACTCCCCTTGTCTCTCGTGTACATTTCGCGCAAAATGCGCCTGCTATATATCTTTGTTAATTCGCGCCTAAATGCGGGTCAAATGGACCCTTGTATACTGCTTTCCCCTTCCAATTTTACTTTTATTAGGCTGTTGTGTCTTTTAAACTATGTTACATTCAAAAACATTCTCATTTGTTGTCTCTGGATTGTCGTCTCACAAGACTAGTGTTTCGCATGTGTCATCTGGGACGGTCTCTTCCAAGGCCTGTCAGATCTAACACCGTGCAACAGTATAACTAAACAAATAACGTTGCTCATACGTTAGGTTTCATGCATTGAAATCTAACCAGTAATATAATCGTACACATTATTGATCCCAAGCTCTGGCAACTCAGTCCGTGCAGGGGGTTCTGGATATTTCGATGAGAAAATCAAAGCACCTGTAGATATGTTCGGAATGCGCTGATATTTATCCTAAGAAAAAATAACTTATGACTGCTGTAAACTACTCTTTTTCTAATGTATACTTTTTTTTGTTCTTTAAGACATCTCAAGTGTCAATAATAGCAATCTTTTGTTCCTTCTTTGCTAGTTGTTCACATAAATGTTTGGCAGTGGCGGCACACCTTTGGCAAAAATACAGAGTTGTAGATTGCTCTTTCTTCTTCAATAATAATTATTATTTTAAATGATCAGCGTTATCTCTCCGATTATTTTATTTGCTTTGTTGAAAATAGGGAACCGCAATAGCTCAGTGGTTAGTGAACTGGACTACAAAGGACAAGAGGTAGGGTTCGATCCCAACCGACGGCTTCCGGGTTCATCCAGCTTTTAATGGGTACCTGATTTTTTTCAGGGAAAGTAAAGCGGCACGGGCGTAATACCGACCACATTACCCCAAAAATCATGTGCCGAAGGTCTGTAAAATATAGGGTCACTAACACCATATTCCATATACGCCACTTGGCGTGACGGGGGTACTTTACTTTTTTACTTTTTGTTGAAAATATTCTCTAATGTGGTCTGTATTTATCTATTTGCTGTTACAATACCTATCTAATACTTGAAAGCGTAAAAAAAAAATTGTTAAGCTATTTGAACTAAAAAAAATCGACGAGATTTGATAAAAAAATCGTTACAAGGATTGAAAACTGCTAGAATAAAAATTTATATAAGAGACAGAGTATCTAGATCTATTCCCTGTGGGTGGGTTACGGCTCGAAAGGTCAATAGATAGATAGATAGACTCAATAAATCTGTTATTTCTTCTCTTCTCTGTACCTACCAATACTCATATTTTTTTAGTTAATTTTCATTTTATATTTTTTGCCGGTTCTGTTCACTTCATTCAATTCTTGTTGTAGATCATTTTCCAAGTATGTTATTAGAGCCTTGGACGTCTGCGAATAGAAGCTCACTTCCGGTGACACCGTCTCTAGGAATTACTGATTTGCATATCTGGTCATGCACGTGAATAATAACGCAGGTGGATGTACTGTTCTAATTCCTGTACCTGTGGTATATGTCTTGGATTGTTCAATTTTGGCTCCTACTTTAGCGTGGCTGTTTTATATAATCATACAATGATTCGGTGGGTACTTACTCCACATTGTTTAATTATATTCCACTGTTGTTATCTGTCTACTCTATCGCAGGCTATTTATCGGTCAAACAATTATACGTGTAGTTCTTGATAATATTCTATCTTCTTGTCTATCAATTGTTTCAGTGCAAAGAGAACAAGTTTCAAAAAAAGAAAATCTATAAACGAGTACTTGTCCAGGATCAGAATAAGGAAAAGGGGGGGGGGAATGACATAAAGGACAAATAGAGAGAGCATGAGACAGACAAATAGGGACAAATAAAGAGGAGTTAACAGACAATTTAAAAAAACACGCTTTAAATTAACTAATTTGAAAACACAGGAAAATGGAAACATAGACAACGCGTTAACAAAAAAGACAGTGAATCAGTTGACAATGATAGATAGACATGAATAATGAAATTAGCAAAAGTAAAGGGAACAACAGAGTTCAACAAAGATAGGCCAACAAGAATTATTTACCAATGTTTAAAGAATTCTGATATCTGTCAGGAAGTATTGTGTTATTTTCAAATATATTGATAATATATGTTCGATTATGATGTTTAAGAGTTGGGAGATGAATTAGCTTCATTATCATCATCAAGTACAATGTCTGCTGGCGTAGGTGATCATGTCTCTCCTCAACTTTCGTTCTCGACAGTTATTACTTCTGTTATCGACCAAGCTATTCTGCCAAGCTATTCTCTTAATCTGTCTGGTATATTTTCTCTTTGCTTCCCTCTATCTCTTCGTCCCTCAATTTTCCCAGTTGTTACAATATATCCCAGCTGTTCCCTTCTCATAACATGGCCAAATAATGATGATTGTTTCTTCCTATTGTTAGAAATTAGCTTTCTTTTTGCTTTGGCCTCTTTCAGAACGTTTTCATTACTCTTCTTAGCTGCCCATGGTATTCTCAACACTATTCTGTAAAACACATTTCTACAGCTATTTGTAGCTTTTACTAATTTTTTTAATACATCTGAAGGTTCTTTCAGTTCAACAAAATAAAATGCAAGTGAGGAAAAGAGAGACCTAGAAACGATGGATTAATAAAGTAGTAACCATCTTTATGACTGCCATTCAAGAGACTCACTTCAGATCATTGACCAGAACTCTCCATTTTCCCTCCACGCTGAAAGGCAACAGAGGCAGGGAAAACTAAAGTAAGTAAAGCTCAGTTCAAAACATTTACCCTTTAATGATCTATTGAAGCTACATATCTTGCCAGCCTTTCCCTTCATACAATGATGGGGAACAGAAGGAAAGGAAATACCAAGACTCATCACTGAGTCAATTTTATCGGAACAATTTAGCCAATCAAAATCAGTCATCAAGAACTACTCAAGAAATGCAAACATGAACAAATGCTCGCAATCAGACCAGACAGACGATGCACATGGTTAGAACATGAGCTTGAAAAACAGTGTTGAATTATCGCAAGTACTGGTAGGTAGTGAACTTCACAGAGATGGTAAAGAGCGGAAGGACAAAGACAATCTGGCGGAGAACTGGAGAGAGAAAGCGCAGTCTAGGCTTCGAGTACCATATGGAAGCTATTTATCCAGGGCAAAATTGAGGGACTTTTGTTATTGCTATACAAGACGCCTGTAGCAATGTTAACCAGCAGTTGCGCGCCTTTTGCTTAACGTTGCATTCGCAACAGCCAGTATGAAATAATCTATGTCTCTAGATAGTTCTCCCACTTCTTCTGCTGTCGTGTTTAAGGTCTCTCTGATCTCTTGTAACCACATTCTTCTTTGTTTGCCTCTGAATCGTAGTTCAGGAATTATGCCATCCATTATTGATCTATCCAGCCCTCAGTGTCTTTAGACGTGACTAACGTTTTAATTTCCTCTGTATGATGTTCTTTATAAGCCAGTTATTTTAAAAGTTTAGATCTTTTAACATCTCTCATTGTTTAATCCGTTATAATAGGTATCTTAATCATTCTCCTGCAGTATTTTATTTTGAATATACATGTTTTCTAGTTGTTTGCGAGATTGTATATGATTTACAAACTTATGTTGCTGTATGGAAGATACATGTACTCAGTAGCATTAATTTTATTGTTATGCTGGTATTGTGTTGTATGGTCTACGTGACACTTATGTTTTGCAGCGTTAACCACTGACTACTTGTTCGGTGTTAACCACTGGCTACTAGTTCGGCGTTAACCACTGGCTACTTATTGAGTTATTTGCGGGTCATCATCATTGCACTCCGAACATGTCCATAGGTGATTAGATCCCCTCCTCAGGAAGCCCCGCAGTGTCCAGCGACTGACGACTCCAGTTCTATGTTGGTTGATAAGTCTTATTACACGGCCACTAAGTTTCTCATTTCTGGCTGTGCCCAACTTAACTCCCATTTCCATCATCCGAAGAAGTGACGTTGATCTGTATTTATCGAAGTCCTGTCCTCTTACCACATCTCGGAGCGCATTGATGATGTCCGCCCGATCCAATGATTGCCGTCCTCAACGACAGCGCGGCTAGCCACTGGCTACTTGTTCAGCGTTAACCACTGGCTACTTGTTCGGCGTTAACCACTGGCTACTTGTTCGGCGTTAACCACTGGCTACTTGTTCAGCGTTAACCACTGGCTACTTGTTCAGCGTTAACCACTGGCTACTTGTTCGGCGTTAACCACTGGCTACTTGTTCAGCGTTAACCACTGGCTACTTGTTCAGCGTTAACCACTGGCAACTTGTTCAGCGTTAACCACTGGCAACTTGTTCAGCGTTAACCACTGGCAACTTGTTCAGCGTTAACCACTGGCAACTTGTTCAGCGTTAACCACTGGCAACTTGTTCTGCGTTAACCACTGGCAACTTGTTCGGCGTTAACCACTGGCAACTTGTTCAGCGTTAACCACTGGCAACTTGTTCAGCGTTAACCACTGGCAACTTGTTCAGCGTTAACCACTGGCAACTTGTTCAGCGTTAACCACTGGCAACGTGTTCAGCGTTAACCACTGGCAACTTGTTCGGCTCGTCATCAACAGTAAGAATATTCACTTCTACTTCTCTCATCTTTCACAGCACGTAACATTACCTTTCCGACATCAGCATAACATGAGAGGCACTGTCATGGAACTCACAGGTAAAGATAAAACAGGGAAGGTTCAGGAGTATAAGAAGAAAATTGAAAGCCCAAGAAATCATTTGCCTAGCTTGAAGAAATATACTAGAGAGATGACCAAGAATATTGACGAGAAGAGATAAACATTGTCCTGACTTATGCTCCAAAAAAGGGGATTTACAGTGCTTTGATTGCTTGATTGAACATTTCTCAACATCTTTATTTTTAGATAATCTCGTAGTGCATTTCTTTTTCAAGAACCAACAACAAAAAGTTGCATTTTATTTGGTATAGCTTACTCGGGTTATCTCTGAATACGAATATCTCTGCTGACTAGTATTTCGTCAAGGGTTACAATTAAGCCGATGTGCGCCGTTGTATCATCGCAACCAATGTTCGAGGTCTATAACTGGAGTTTAACACTTTATTTCTGGACTCACGTTCTAGACTATTCATAATAATCATGTGCCATACCGGTTGGCGTAGGCGATCATATGCTTACACAACCTTCTATCTACCGTGCATTGTATCAGTTCTGTTGTTGACTGTTTTCCATGCCATGACATCAAGCTATTCAGTATTTTCTCTCTTTGTCGTCCACGATCTCTTTTTCCCGTGTATTTTGCCAGTTGTAACCAAGCATTCCAACTTTCCTCTTCTCATCATGTGCCCGAACATATTTATTGTTTATTTCTTGTGTTTCTTATGAGCTCCCTTTTTGTGTTGGTCTCTTTGAGAATTTCCTCGTTGATATTTTGAGATTTCCAGGGAACTTTCAACATTCTTCTAAGAACTCCTATCTCTGTGGCCTCTAATCGTCTTTTCATTTGTTTGTTAACGGTCCATGATTCGCTTCCATAGGTCAGAATTAGCTCTATATAGCACCGATGAACTCTCTTTCTCACTTCTATTGACATATATTTGTTGCGTAAGTTGTTTTTCTTTTTCTGAAATGCTATTTTGGCCTGAGTTATTCTACTTCTTTATTTGTGTGTTGCATCTTCCATCTGACGTTGTTATTGTGCCCAAGTATTTGAAGCGTTGCAATTGTTTCAGATTTGTCCTAAATTAATATTAAGTAAGCACCAATAATATTATGTATTATGATTAAATAGGTGTATGTTTCATTGCTGCATTTTCTTGTTGCATAACTGTTGTTTTCTTTAACCTGAATAGCGCTCCAACAAGTTCTGCTTAGAAACTAACATATACATGATTCTAAATTTGTTGGTATCAGGTAATATTGGCATTAGGTAATCCACAATTTGAAGACAGACAACTTAACTTTATTTAAAGCAACAGAAGTTACGGAGTTAACGTTTTCAAGTAAGAGAATGGCTGGTCAGTAAATCTAATCAACTTTTAATTTCCAAGTGGGAGTCGAATTTTATCAGAAGTGAAATAAAGTATCCTTTCTTTATACAAAAACTCGCCATGCGGCCTTAACTTCCAGCAGTACAAAATCTGGACATGGCTACTGCAGTTGGCATGCAGTCTTTACTTCCAATCCCAGAGAATCGTCACGTCCTCCTTATTCATGTAAAACCTCTAGTAAATCAATGATAGCGGGCTTGCGTTACCATGAACAACACGACACAGATTAAAACGTCACATGTTCTTTTAGTAGGAGAGTCCACCATTAAACGTGACTTCTGAGTGCGGTTATTCTTAGGCATGTAATTCAAAATGACGCGTTCTAAAATGGCATGCAAGAGTGGTGTAAAAGGGAAGTACAGACAGCGATAATTATGTTGAAAACGTAAACATTTATGTAATGGATCTATGTGATGGAAGATGCATCTGGGTCGTTGTTTTAGGTGTCAGATCAACATAGATAATTTACTGTGGAGTCGACAATCAGGGGGAGGACATTAGAATATATCAAACAATCAACTAACTAAAATATGTCAAGTGCATTGGGCAGTATCGGACAAATATCATTTCATCTCAGTTCATTTACGCGAAAGATAAACCTTTAAACCTAAAGTAATTCAAATGCACACCCCTCCTTCAGAGACTTGGTATATTGCTACTTTCTTGTTTTAAATGATCTGACCATTGAGTTCCGGTGAACATTTATTTAGGAAAAAAAACATCGACAAAGTATAGAAATAACTTTTAATTTATCAAACATTGAAGATCATTGAATGGAAAATCCCAAGATGAAAGGATTGAAAGATATGTCAGACTACAATCTAAAAATGAATTCACTCCAGTAATAATCTTTTAGGACATCTATTTATTGATACTTATATCCAGATTAAATAAATAATAAGTTACCTTAAACATAATAGCCAACTGAAGCTATTACAATCTAAGAGATGAACACTGTCTAAGAGAATAGTTCAAAGCCACAGTGTAGAATAGATTTGATTTACTAAATTGTACAGTGAAAAAGTAGATCAGTACGAGACCTTTAAGTAAACTAGTGATATCAATCAGTTATTTTGTGGACTCTGCAATGAAAACAAAGTTTATGATCTCTACATCGATACAGTTGAAAGAAAAATACCATGGAATAATAAAAGCGGCTGAAAGAGCTGCACTTTAGTGCACTGAAACTCATAAAAGACATTGTTTTCAATGCAGGATTATTCTCTAAATGTACTATTGAAAGTAGATAATGAATATCAAAATATAACAAAAGCACGGATAAACAAAAGCATTTACAAAAGATGACAAATGTTATTAACCTATAAACAGCAAAGCATTAAGACATGACAAAGTCTTCCTTTTTATCAGGTTTCTGTTTGTGAATACTTACTTCGAAAATTGTAAATTCAAGAGTCCACATATTTCTTGTACATTACTCTAAATTTAGAAGAAACATTACTAGATTACTGTTCAAGTACAAGTAATCACTGTTTGTAATGTACACCCACTGATCACAACATGGCTGTTTTCCTCATGAGGTTACCTTTTGGCCTATCTCAAAGATCCATAAAGCTGATCTTCTAACACTAAACCTAATATACATTTGTTCACAAAATGTCCACGCGGGGATTTGGGGCCACTATTGAGTTGTCTCTTTTTTTCACCACTTAGGCAGTAAAATATGGACTAGATATGAATATCAAAAAGACTAAAACTATGATCATAAACAAAGAAAATACTCAAAACCCACAAGTGAATATCAAAAAGACTAAAACTATGATCATAAACAAAGAAAATACTCAAAACCCACAAGTGAACATCAAAAAGACTAAAACTATGATCATAAACAAAGGAAATACTCAAAACCCACAAGTGAACATCAAAAAGACTAAAACTATGATCATAAACAAAGGAAATACTCAAAACCCACAAGTGAATATCAAAAAGACTAAAACTATGATCATAAACAAAGAAAATACTCAAAACCCACAAGTGAATATCAAAAAGACTAAAACTATGATCATAAACAAAGAAAATACTCAAAACCCACAAGTGGATATCAAAAAGACTAAAACTATGATCATAAACAAAGAAAATACTCAAAACCCACAAGTGGATATCAAAATTGAAGGAATAGACCTGGAGACAGTTCAGAACTACAACTACCTTGGACATACTATAACCAGTGATGGAAAATGTACAACTGAAATAAACAAAAGAATAGCAATGGCAAAAAGTAATTTTAATGTCACGAAGGACATACTAACTTCAAAACAAATAACACCAGAGCTAAAACTAAGAATAGCAAAATGTTACATCTTTTCAATATTTCTATATGGTGCCGAAACATGGACATTAGACAAGAAAACAGAACAGAGAATTGAAGCCTTTGAAATGTGGATATATAGAAGAATAGGTAGAATTGGATGGAAGGAAAAGAAAACAAACGATGAGGTCTTAAAGCGACTAAAAATGAAAAGAGAACTGAACACAATTAGAACAAGACAAATGCGATTCTTGGGCCATGTTAAAAGACACAACAGCCTACTGAAAGTGATCCTGGAGGGGAAAATACAAGGTAAAAGAGGCAGAGGCAGACCAAGATTAACATGGACGAGTAACATCAAAAGATGGACAAATCAGCATATGACAACCTGCACCATCAAAGCAAGAGATAGAGCACAATGGCGCTCCATGGTAGCCAACCTTCGCTGCGGAGATGGCACTCAATGATGATGAGGCAGTAATAACTCGTAACCACTAAAACATTTTCCCACGCAGCCAAGCGAGGTGGCCTGTAGTGACTTATATGTAATTCCCGTATAACTATATCTCTGTACTGTTAAATGTCACATTGTGTTGTCTCGCTGAACGCGGTGACCAAAGTACAAACAACTAGCATCTTGTTGATAATATCAACAATCAATTTTTTTCTCTTCATTCAGGAGACTACTTTTATCGTTGACTGCACTTAAAAAGATGTTAAGCGTGGCATTTTTTCAATGTTTTATTGTTTGATTTATACAACGCTGTAATATATGTCTTTCGGCTCAAAATATTTTACTTTATCATAACATTTTTGGGTACAAAGCTGCTTACCATCTCGATCCTGCTCACTTCGTTAGACTCAATTTGTCGTAAACACTACCCTTGGTAGGTAAGGTAAATCATATAATTTATGTCGCTGATCCTGGTGCAAGTCGTCAGCACTGACCATTTTCAGCCCTTGTGCTTAGGTGCGTTTTGGCACACAGTTTAATTAATAAAATTAGACAGAAGGCGGTTGAGATGAAAATCAACTACAATTGACAAAGTAGTAGTGACAAAGGCAGTCTGAATCTAACATCTACGAGTTATCTTTGCCAGGAGTTCTGGTAAAAAAAAAGTTTCTACTTTATTTAATTTGGGAAAATATTTTCAGTTCCTTTCTGTTCATGTTGGAATAATTAACAGCTGCAGGTCACATCAGTCATAAAGCCAGGGTTGGTCAGGGAGTGCGATGTTTGTTATGGGATGAGGGAGTCAGTGCGATGTTTGGTATGGGATGAGGGAGTCAGTGCGATGTTTGGTATGGGATGAGGGAGTCTGTGCGATGTTTGGTATGGGATGAGAGGGTCTGTGCGATGTTTGGTATGGGATGAGGGAGTCTGTGCGATGTTTGGTATGGAATGATGAGTGAGTGCGATGTTTGTTATGGGATGAGAGGGTCTGTGCTATGTTTGTTATGGGATTAGGGAGTCTGTGCTATGTTTGTTATGGGATGAGAGGGTCTGTGCTATGTTTGTTATGGGATTAGGGAGTCTGTGCTATGTTTGTTATGGGATGAGAGGGTCTGTGCTATGTTTGTTATGGGATGAGGGAGTCTGTGCGATGTTTGGTATGGGATGAGGGAGTCAGTGCGATGTTTGGTATGAAATGATGAGAGAGTGTGATGTTTGTTACGGAATGAATGAGTCAGTGCGATGTTTGGTATGGGATGAGAGGGTCTGTGCGATGTTTGGTATGGGATGAGGGAGTTAGTGCGATGTTTGGTATGGGATGAGGGAGTCAGTGCGATGTTTTGTATGGAATGATGAGTGAGTGTGATGTGTTTTATGGATTGATGAGTGAGTGCGATGTTTGCTATGGAATGAGGAAGTCTGTGCTATGTTTGTTATGGAATGATGAGTGAGTGCGATGTTTGTTATGGAATGAGGTAGTCTGTGCTATGTTTGTTATGGAATGAGGGAGTCCGTACTATGTTTGTTATAGGATGAGGGAGTCAGTTCGATGTTTGGTATGGAATGATGAGTGAGTGCGATGTTTGTTATGGAATGAGGGAGTCTGTGCTATGTTTGTTATGGAAAGAGGGAGTCTGTGCTATGTTTGTTATGGAATGATGAGAGAGTGCGATGTTTGGTATGGAATGATGAGTGAGTGCGATGTTTGGTATGGGAAGAGGGAGTCAGTACGATGTTTGGTATGGAATAATGAGTGAGTGCGATGTTTGGTATGGGATGAGGGAGTCAGTGCGATGTTTAGTATGGAATGATGAGTGAGTGCGATGTTTGGTATGGAATGATGAGGGAGTGTGATGTGTGTTATGGAATGATGAGTGAGTACGATGTTTGGTATGGGATGAGGGAGTCAGTGCGATGTTTGTTATGGAATGATGTGTGAGTGCGATGTTTGGTATGGGATGAGGGAGTCAGTTCAATGCTTTGTATGGAATGATGAGTGAGTGCGATGTTTGTTATGGAATGAGGGAGTCTGTGCTATGTTTGTTATGGAATTGGGGAAACAGTTCGATGTTTGGTATGGAATGATGAGTGAGTGCGATGTTTGTTATGGAATGAGGGAGTCTATGCTATGTTTGTTATGGAATTGGGGAGTCAGTTCGATGTTTGGTATGGAATGATGAGAGGGTGCGATATTTGTTATGGAATGATGAGAGAGTGTGATGTTTGTTATGGAATGAGGGAGTCTGTGCTATGTTTGTTATGGAATGATGAGAGGGTGCGATATTTGTTATGGAATGACGGAGTCAGTGCGATGTTTGTTGTTGAATGATGAGAGAGTGCGATGTTTGGTATGGAATGATGAAGTCAGTGCGGTGTTTGGTATGGGATGAGGTAGTCCGTACGGTGTTTGGTATGGAATGATGAGTGAGTCCGATGTTTGGTATGGGATGAAGGAGTCAGTACGATGTTTGGTATGGAATGATGAGTGAATGCGATGTTTGGTATGGGATGAGGGAGTCAGTACGATGTTTGGTATGGGATGAAGGAGTCAGTACGATGTTTGGTATGGAATGATGAGTGAGTGCGATGTTTGGTATGGGATGAGGGAGTCAGTGCGATGTTTGGTATGGAATGATGAGTGAGTGTGATGTGTGTTATGGAATGATGAGTGAGTGCGATGTTTGGTATGGGATGAGGGAGTCAGTGCGATGTTTGGTATGGAATGATGAGTGAGTTGATGTTTGGTATGAGATGAGGGAGTCAGTGCGATGTTTTGTATGGAATGATGAGAGAGTGTGATGTTTGTTGTGGAATGATGAGAGAGTGCGATGTTTGGTATGGAATAATGAGAGAGTGTGATGTTTGTTATGGAATGATGAGAGTGTGTGATGTTTGTTATGGAATGATGAGAGTGTGTGATGTTTGTTATGGAATGATGAGACAGAGCGATGTTTGATATTGAATGATGAGAGAGTGTGATGTTTCTTATGGAATGAAGAGAGAGTGTGGTGTTTGGTATGGAATGATGAGAGAGTGTGATGTTTGTTGTGGAATGATGAGAGAGTGCGATGTTTGGTATGGAATAATGAGAGAGTGTGATGTTTGTTATGGAATGATGAGAGTGTGTGATGTTTGTTATGGAATGATGAGAGTGTGTGATGTTTGTTATGGAATGATGAGACAGAGCGATGTTTGATATTGAATGATGAGTGAGTTGATGTTTGGTATGAGATGAGGGAGTCAGTGCGATGTTTGGTATGGAATGATGAGAGAGTGTGATGTTTGTTGTGGAATGATGAGAGAGTGCGATGTTTGGGTATGGAATAATGAGAGAGTGTGATGTTTGTTATGGAATGATGAGAGTGTGTGATGTTTGTTATGGAATGATGAGAGTGTGTGATGTTTGTTATGGAATGATGAGACAGAGCGATGTTTGTTATGGAATGATGAGAGAGTGTGATGTTTGTTATGGAATGATGAGAGTGTGTGATGTTTGTTATGGAATGATGAGACAGAGCGATGTTTGATATTGAATTATGAGAGTGTGTGATGTTTCTTATGGAATGATGAGAGAGTGCGATGTTTGTTATGGAATGATGAGAGAGTGCGATGTTTGTTATGGAATGATGAGAGAGTGTGATGTTTGGTATGGAATGATGAGAGAGTGTGGTGTTTGGTATGGAATGATGAGAGAGTGTGATGTTTGTTATGGAGTGATGAGAGAGTGTGATGTTTGTTATGGAGTGATGAGAGAGTGGGATGTTTGTTATGGAATTATGAGAGAGTGTGATGTTTGTTATGGATGGATGAGAAAGTGTGATGTTTGTTATGGAATGATGAGAGAGTGGGATGTTTGTTAATGAATGATGAGAGAGTGTGATGTTTGTTATGGATGGATGAGAGAGTGTGATGTTTGTTATGGAATGATGAGAGAATGTGATGTTTGTTATGGAATGATGAGAGAATGTGATGTTTGTTATGGAATGTTGGATGAGTGTGATGTTTGTTATGGAATGTTGATAGAGTGCGATGTTTGGTATGGAATGATGAGAGAGTGCGATGTTTGGTATTGAATGATGAGAGAGTGCGATGTTTGGTATGGAATGATGAGAGAGTGTGACGTTTTTTATGGAATGATGAGAAAGTGTGATGTTTGTTATAGAATGTTGGATGAGTGTGATGTTTGTTATGGAGTGTTGGATGAGTGGGATGTTTGTTATGGAAAGTTGGATGAGTGTAATGTTTGTTATGGAATGTTGGATGAGTGTAATGTCTGTTATGGTATTATGGGTGAGTGAGTGTCGTTTGTTAGGGAATAATGAATGAGTGTGGTGTTTGTTATGGAATGATGAGTGATTGTAATGTTTTTTTATGGAATAATGGGTGAGTGAGTGTGACGTTTGTTACGAAAAGAATTTGTTTGTAATCTTTCCAGCCATGAAGAGGCAACGAAATGCTTAGGACACACGCCTACTGATCAAATGGTCCGTAGTTCGATTCCCAAATGTGGCAATTATTATGAGACGTGAAGTCGGCGTTCACCTAACATCTGGAATTTGAGCCAAGATTTTCTAATTTAAAAAGTGTCTGTCGTAGTGCTAACTGCACATTTACGTAGCTCATAGAAAAATATAGAACGTAAATAACATATAAACGTCATTATACCATATAGCATGCTTGCTATCCATGACTTTACACAACATTTATAAAATGGCTGAAATAAAATTATTTAAAACAGGTTCCTGTGGCCTGTATCCGTAAGGAAGAATTAGATCAGATGCTGATGAATCTGTTAAAACAAAATCAGAAATGAAGCTTACAGCAACAACAAAATAAAATTGTTTTTATTTTTTTTTTTTGGCTATAAAATATTTTACAACGTAACGGACTGTTCCTGAGTGATTCACAAAGCAGAGAAAGGAAGTGAAAATAAAGGCTAAATCATTTTTACCAGATGATAAAACAAAGGAAAATAATAACGGATGTAGAGTAAATAGAGTAATTATTTTTTTTCATTCGCCAGCTTTTACCTCTGACGAAGTCCCTAGAGACTAGGAACTGAATTTTGCGAGTTAATCCATTTTTTCCCTGGCAGCCGTGTGCACAGGGGTGCCTCAGCACAGGCAGATAACTCCGACTTCGGAGGTACTCATATTTTCTTCCGTCGATGTGTAATTGACATTTCAAGCCTGGCTTCGCTGCTGAGACCAGGGGTGGCTGCCGCACAGAGAAATCATAAATAAAAATCCCAACTCGTGTAGCCGGGATTTGAACCCACAACCTCTCTGCCTCGAGGCCGGCGTCTTGTCTCGAGACCAACCAGTCCCCAAATAGAGTAATTAAACTCACCAAGCCTTGAGTGTGACATTTATTATTTTTGTGTTATTGACATTACTATTGCCAATACTATGCCAATACATCTCCCCGGCAGTAGAGAGAAAATGATGTAAAGTTAGTGTGTTTTTTTATATAATTGTGTGTACCACATATTTTTTGAGGGGGTAATATAAGCAGCGTGATTACAAGAGAAGGTGCAACCAAAGCCACCTATATCTCTCAAGCCTGCCCGCTAAAGGGGACCACCGACATTTTGTGACGTTTTCAGCAGTGCGAGCAGGGGCAGTTGTGGGTAAAATGGTATCACCCGCCCATTGCCCAAGACGTCACAAGTAATGGGGTGTTTTAGGGAAAACACCATCAGAGGCCAGGCTTGCCAGATATAGGCGGTGATGGTTCAACAATGGGACTAAGAAATAATCAAGAACTACAGGATCTAGCAGCAAATCGTCAATAGGGGAGAACTATTGTATCCGCCCCTTGTGCCGTCTTAGGCTCACGAAGAAAATGAATGAATGGATGATGGAGTCAGTGTCAGGGCCGTCTTAATCCATAGGCCCATTGGGCATTTGCCCGGGGGCCCACGATCATAGGGGCCCCATGCAAATATGTTTTAGGGTTTCGGAAAACCCGTCTAAAATTTAATATTATTTTATAAAAATCTCATAATTTTGTGTTTATATGCGAACGGGCCATTTAAGTTTATCAATTACTTCCAACTCTCTCTCCGGCCCTCTATGTCTATAAGCTGTGCCTGGGGGCCCCTCATTAAATTTCGATGTCCAAGTTTTTTTCCTGGTCTAAGTTAACCGTTTGAACTGGCTTTCACTCATGAGCATAGACAATGACATCATGAAGACCATTGACTTCAAGCCGATAATCAAACAATTTTGTGACAAGAAATGTCGCAAACGCTTGTTATAATAGTACCGTACTGACATTTTTCTAATCTAAGTATTTTTTTTTCCATTACGAATTTTAATACCTTTGTTTGACCTTGCGTAATAGATGTAATATGTTTTGGTGCTTATTATTTAAAAAACATATGTAAATATCTGTTTTTGTGTGTACATTTTTTTTGTTTTTGTAAATATCTTGTGTAATACTTTAAAACATACAAATAAAATCTCTTTTCTCTGTTTTTCATGTTTAATGTTGATTATAGTTGCAGCTGTACAGGATGTTTTAACAACAATTTTGTTGAAATTAGTAGAGTGACAATAAAATAAATAATACATCATTTTTAATATTATCAACCATTTTTTTTAATACCTGCGGGGGGGGGGGGGGCAGCACTCTTTATTTGCCCAGGGGCCCAACACTATTTATATGCCCGTGGGCCCAAAATGGTGTAAAGACGGCCCTGGTCAGTGTGCTGCTAGAATAAAAAAAAAAACACCAGGTACCTTTTTAAGGCTGGGTGAACCTACAGGTCAGTGAGTTGGAGAAGCGAAATCAACAACTTATCCAAATTAGACCGGTCCAAACGATGCAGGATAAACTAAACTTAAAAGGAAAACGTGACAGGAGAAGAGGTAAGGACACGAGTGACTATTGGTTTAACTAATCACGTGTTTAGCGAAGGTCTTGGAATGAACCGAATAATTATCTGATTGATCTTTTCTTCAAAGGATGCACCGCGATGTATTTATTTCATACTGCCGAGTTCTGAGGCGGGTTTGTGTACACAATATTACAGTAACGGGAATTAAAGGTGGAAGCTAAATGAACCACGAAAATATAAATTAAAATTGGGATGTTGAAGGATAAAGATTATATATGAAGCTTATGTCTGCGAAACGAGAAGTAGTTTGCTGATTTTTATTTCTAAAGTATTAGGAATTCCCTTCCTACGAGTTCAATGTCTACATTTTAAGAGTATTACGTTTTCCTTAGTTCAGGTTTTCGTTTAAGAGTTCACGGTCTTTTTTAAGAGTTCTAGCTATTAATTTTTTATAATTTTATTTCTTTACCTGTTAAAAATTTTCAAGTGATTATATTTTCTTTAGGAATCAACTTTGTATTTCAAGATAGTTTTTTTTCTGTGTTTAAAATTACTCCAATTATGTTTATGAGTTCGTGATTTTCTTTTAGAGAGTCCGAGACTGCATGATACAGTCAGCATAAATGTAAATGTGTACCTGATTACCTGCATCTGGAAAAGTAAGACTGTGTGATACAATATTAAGATGAAGGAATTGAGTTTTTATTTTCTCTTAACCCTGCCACGTTAAATTCAACCAAGTTGTATTTCTGCAGCATGTAAACCTCAGATTTAGTTAATTAAAGGCATGCAACAAAGACAACATATGCAACATTAAAAATACAGTATAAGAATATTTCTGACAGTTCACACTAGAAGGCCGGCATATGTTATTTGAATACTTTTTTCTCCCTAGTCAAATTATATGTAAAACATACTATGAGATGAGACATAACCCGGGATAACCGGTGGATGTTTGTGAGTGTAGAGATTGGAAAGGGTATACAATTTTATTAGGAAGTTTTATGTTGTTCAAATGGAGAAACTCTTCAAAGGTACTGATATAACGAGGGAAAAAAACGAACTAATTGAGGTCTATAAACGCCTGCATCATCTGGTGAACCATAAAAATAAGTGCGGTGGTGAGTTCTTACTAGATGTTTTATGTTGTTCCAATGGAGAAACTCTTCAAAGGTACTGATATAACGAAGCAAAAAAACGAACTAATTGAGGTCTATAAACGCCTGCATCATCTGGTGAACCATAAAAATAAGTGCGATGGTGAGTTCTTACTAGATGTTTTATGTTGTTCCAATGGAGAAACTCTTCAAAGGTACTGATATAACGAAGCAAAAAAACGAACTAATTGAGGTCTATAAACGCCTGCATCATCTGGTGAACCATAAAAATAAGTGCGGTGGTGAGTTCTTACTAGATGTTTTATGTTTATGAGATCGGATGTTGGGTACTAACCGTATGCTTAAACTGAAATAATTAAATCGAAAATAGACTATTTAATCGATCTTGTTTTTTAAGTATATATTTATTACGACTAGCACAGGAGGAGATAAACGTTGCCTGTATCCAGGAAATTCACCTTAATCCCCAGCACATATTTATGATCAGGGGCTACCAAACATTATACAGGTAGAGGAAGGTCACAAGGGTGGAATCCTTATATTTATTAAAAATTCCATCCCAGTAAAACTGATAGACGTAGTCACAAACGGAGAGGCAGAGATCATTGGTACAGACCTATACATTAACTCCGCTAGTATAAAGATATTTAATATATACTGTCCAAATGACAAATTACTGTAGCTGGAGTCAATGCATATAACACCATCAAAGTGTCTGGTAGTAGGAGACTTTAACAGCCACTCTGAAAGATGGGGATATAAGGAGTCTAATGTTCGAGGTGAAGAGAAGTGGAAGAATGGGACATAGACAACAACCTATTCCTCAAAAACTCTAGAGAGGAACCCCCCCCCCCAACCTTCTACTCAAGAAGATGGAAATCAACTTCCACTACCGACCTAGCATTTGCAACTGGAGACATATCTATCAAAATAAACAGAAATGTGCTGAATCAAATTGGAGATAGTGACCACAGACCAGTCAAACTTTCAGTGGATCTTGCTCATAAACAGGAGTTACAAATACCTCTTCCCCGATGGAACTATAAGAGAATAGATTGGGCAAAGTTTGAAAGGCTCACTGATGCATATACTGCGCATATCAACACCCACGAAAAGGTCAATAATATGATAGAGCGGTTAACAAATGGAATCCTGAGAGCTGCTAAAGAATCCATTCCTAGAGTAGCAAGAAGAAACTACAAGCCATACTGGAGCAAGGAAATACAAAGACAAGAAAAGGAACTGGACTCTGCCAGAGAACTAGCTGAAACATCACACAGCGCAGAGAGCAACATTGCCTACAAAGCAACCTCTGCCAAATACAGACGTGAGGTCATGATATCAGCAAGACAGAGCTGGATAGACAAAACAGAGAGCCTTAATCTAGACAAAAATGGTCATAAACTATGGAAACTTGCTCTGAGCGACGAAAACAACTGCCGACATTCAATATCATTGGCACACAACCATAACATCCTCACAGGCAAAAAGGCAGCAAATCTACTGGTAGAGACTTACAAAAATATTAGTAGAATAAACATTCCAATAGACAAACAGAAAGCTGTAAGACGTGAAAACCAAGATGCAAAACACATGCCTTTAGCACCAGAAGAGCATCAGACGACCATCTTTACCCCAACTGAATTAGATGTTGCCCTCAAAGGATTGAAGCCCTGGTAAAGATGGAATCACCAACGAAATGCTCACAAATCTGGGACAGAAAGCCAAGGGACAGCTTCTAAGGACAATAAATGCTAGCTGGAAGAGAGATCATGTGCTGGCAAACTGGAAAGAAGCTATTTTGGTGCCCATCCTCAAGCGTGGAAAAGACCCACTAAACCCAAGTAGCTACAGACCAATTAGCTTACTGAGCTGCCTGAGTACACTCATGGAAAGGCTGGTTAACAGAAGACTTATGTGGCATTTGGAGACAAAACAACAAATCGTACCACAACAAAGTGGCTTCCGTCAGCACAGATAAACTGAAAACCTGGTAAACTACATTGCACAGGAAATAGAGGATGCTCTACAAGAATAGAAACACACACTGGCAGTGTGGGTCGACATGGAGAAGGCTTTTGATAGGGTATGGCGAGAGGGTTTAAAGAACAAGCTTTTTAGACTTGGCATCCAGGGTCGTTTATTCAATTGGGTCTCTCAATACCTTCAGGATAGAACGGCCAGAGTACAAGTACAATGTCAACTATGTAAGACGGTCTCTATCAAACAAAGTGTCCCACAAGGCGGAGTCTTGTCCCAAACACTCTTTTTAATTTTCATAAATGACATCGTAATGGACATTCCACCAAGAATACACTAGCAATAAGCGCAGATGATCTGCCGTTATGGGATCGCGAGGAAAGTATGTCGGTGGCTGGATCCAGGATGCAAGATGCCCTAGGTGAACTTGAAAAATGGACGAACACCTGGTTCATACCAATTAACGAAAAAAAAACTACATATACAATTTTCAGCCTATAAAGAAACACACTCTCTGCAAACTTGAAGATAAAAGACCATACACTCCCTATTGACCAAAACGCAATATATCTTGCCGTCACCATGAATCGCAGAATGACTTGGAAAAATCAGATAGACAGAGCAAGAAAAAAGCCAGAGAACGAACTAATATAATAAAGAAATTGGCAGGAACGGATTGCGGAGCAGACAGCAATATATTGAAGCGACTATAAGTAGGAAGAGCTAGACCACTCCTAGAGTATGGAGTCACAGCCTGGGCTATGGCTTCCAAATCACACCTTAGCAAAATTAACAGAACACAGAACAACCAAGCTGCCTTTATCATCACTGGTGCTATGAAATCTACACCAAAAATCAAGACTCTAGAAACAGTAGCGGGTTTACAACCCTTAGATGACAGACGGGTCACTAAAGTATTGCAACAAGCAGAGAAATATAGAAGGATCCTTAGCCACCCCATGCACCAAAGAATAACTGGTTTCGGATTTGTACGACTAAAGAGGAGCAACTTCGCTGCAATCGCCAATGAACTAACTACTGCAGACCCAGAACTTTCCCAAACAATACCTAAACTCTTGGGCCCATCTGATATGTCTCCTCATGGAAAACATAAAATACCAGAACTAAAGGAAAATATAACAGGAATCATGAAAAAAAGCACCCAATCAGACACGGAAAGAAAACACGTAGCAGAAAAACACATATACGATATCTACCTACAGGACTCTTGGTCCCACATATACACAGATGGCTCTGCTACAAATGCCACCAGAAATGGAGGGGGTGGTGTGTTCTTGACGCTGAATAACCAGGACGAGATCACCAAGCCAATAGCTACTGGGAAATTCTCAAACAACTTTAAAACAGAAACTGAGACCCTCAGAGATGCTGCAACACTGGTTACTCAACACAAAAATAACATGCACAATAAATTGGTGATTCTGACTGATGCACTGCCAGTACTGTCAGCTCTAAAAAGTCCTAAGAACAATGAACTAAATGACTTGAAAACAGCCTGGACCAACTATGCAATAACTTCCAGAGAGTAGTCATTCAGTGGATACCATCACACTATAATATAAACGGGAACGAACGCGCAGACAAATTAGCTATAGAGGGAGGGAGATTACCACAAGAGAACCATCCGCTCAGTTATGATGAAGCCAAATCCATCCTCAAGGGTCAGTTCCATGAAAAATGGAAACTAGAACACCCAAAGCATAACGAAAGGGACGGATACCACTGACCATCAAGGAGGGATCAAGTCATCATACTTCGCCTACGCACTGGCCACAATAGAATGAGAAATCACATGTTCACCAAATTCAAAATAGGTACAACCAGCCAATGCCACTGTACACTGGACAATATGACTACAGAACATGTTCTACAGGATGGCCCCCAGAACACAGACCTGAGAAGAACAATGTGGTCTACACTCACCTCCCTGGAAGAGAAACTATAATGGGCAATCGAATCATTTAAACAGACAGCTGACTTCATGAGAGAGTCTGGAATCCTACTCTGAATGAGTCATAAACGCAGAGAGAGAGAGAGAGAGATTTCGTCTATTTACGTTTAAGATGAAAGATGTCCATGTTATATAACAGTGGGTAGAAGGTACTAAATCTGGTTAAATTTCGTGGCATTTTGGGGAAGATGGGGACAGTGTTCTTACTCGCTATCGTTATTAAAAAGACGTGTGTATGGGGACGAAAGAGTGGCTATTGTTGTTGCTGTAATCTAGTAACATTACGCATTCTTGCCAACTTAAGTGCTTATAAAAGACGGATGATAAAATGGACTGTTAGTGAACGCGGTAGAAGATTACCGTAGCTTATTCATTTTTGTGAGGAACCTGTGGGAACCACACCTGAACCAGGTGTTCATTCATTGTTCTGCTCGGTCGATTAGAGGCCTTACAGCTGGGTCAGCATTTGTTTCTTTTACTAGACATCGAGGCAGTGAAAATTAATATATCGACTGGTAAACATACCATTAACTCATCAAACTGTAAACAGACCATCAACTTATTGAGAGGTAAATAGACTATCAATACTGAAACTTGTAAACAGATCATCAACATGTAAACAGACCATCACTTCATCGACTTGTAAACAGAGCATCAACTTATAAACAGACCATCACTTCATCAACTTGTAAACAGACCATCAACTTATCCACTGGTAAGCAGACCATCAATTCATTGACTTGAAATCAGACCATCAATTCATTGACTTGAAATCAGACCATCAATTCATTGACTTGAAATCAGGCCATCAATTCATTGACTTGAAATCAGACCATCAATTCATTGACTTGAAATCAGGCCATCAATTCATTGACTTGAAATCAGACCATCAATTCATTGACTTGAAATCAGGCCATCAATTCATTGACTTGAAATCAGACCATCAATTCATTGACTTGAAATAAGACCATCAATTCATTGACTTGAAATCAGACCACCAATTCATTGACTTGAAATCAGACCACCAATTCATTGACTTGAAATCAGGCCATCAATTCATTGACTTGAAATCAGACCATCAATTCATTGACTTGAAATAAGACCATCAATTCATTGACTTGAAATCAGACCACCAATTCATTGACTTGAAATCAGACCACCAATTCATTGACTTGAAATCAGGCCATCAATTCATTGACTTGAAATCAGACCATCAATTCATTGACTTGAAATCAGACCATCAATTCATTGACTTGAAATCAGACCATCAATTCATTGACTTGAAATCAGACCATCAATTCATTGACTTTAAATCAAACCATCAATTCATTGACTTGAAATCAGACCATCAATTCATTGACTTGAAATCAGACCATCAATTCATTGACTTGAAATCAAACCATCAATTCATTGACTTGAAATCAGACCATCAATTCATTGACTTGAAATCAGACCATCAATTCATTGAATTTTAAACAAACTACTATCTAATGTCCTTGATGGACTTGGTTAACTCCGCCTCTTAAACAAATCGATATTAAACTGATGGTGGATGAGTTGACAACATTCGATCCCTTCTAAATCAATGAACGTGTGTTTGATCTTTGATAGAATCAAAATGTTTTCACTTTTACTAAGGGCAGGAAGATTTGAATTTAAAGTTATAAACTGTACATTGCGTAGCGACTGCAACGCACATTTATTATCAGTCGCCCATTAACCCCGCAAAGTTGAGAGAAAGAGATAAAGTGATAAACAGGATTTATTTCTTTAATTATGGTTAATAGTTATTTATTTTAAGCCGGAACGCACCGAAATACTTTCCGGTAAACTTTAAATGATTTTAACGATACCGAGATATACATTTTAAAAGTAACTGGAAAAACAGGGCTGCTGGATTCTTAAAACCCTGCAACTACTGTTCTTTTAATATCCAAATTGTATTGACGCCAAGCTTACAATAAATACAAGTTACTGTGCACACTGATCCACATTCCTTAGATACCAACCTAAAAGATGTTGTGACAGGCAACCTTTTCCTTTTCACTTGAAAAAGGAGTTGGGCTAATTGAAGACAGGAAATGAGGCTTTTTTTTTCCCTTTTAAAACTGTCCGAGCCAATAACAATTTTGGCTTTAAATGAGTGGTTTTGGAGAGGAAAGGAAATAGTCGATCCATACATTTGAATTTCTTTTGAACCTGCACAGTTTTGTTACAGCTTAAGACAACAAATGAAACATTTCTTAGTGTTAAAAAAAAGAGGCACAAAAGCCGAAATGAACAATGTTGCATTCGGTAAAACAAATGAAGATATTTCCAAGAATTATTTCCAAAATGAATGACAGAATCAAGATCTGGAGGGCACGAGATAACCTGAAGATAAGTGGAGATAAAGAGCATCCATTGCACCACATGCTCAACACAGGGAAAGGTGTCAGGCTAAAAAGAGGCAAATCATGGGTGGGCCGAGCAGAAGATGTCATCAAACAAGTCTGTGGTCTTACCAATATCAACGCTGGTGAGGAGTGGATACCGGTATCTACGTCATTCAGGGGCAAATTCTCGTGTATTGTCACACTGGACATAAAATGTAGGGAACGGAACTCAGTCGTGGTCAATGTGGAGGTCAACTGTCTCATCTGCGATAGCACCGATGAGAAAGATGCAGTCATCTATACAGACGGATCTGTAATATGACACCAAAGGAGGGCATGAACATTTACAGCACGCTCAGCAGGCAGAATACTAAAGGAAGACAGTGGTGCATACGTTATAATCACGAGTAGTATGACGATGAAGGTGATGGCAGTGACCAGGGCATTCATCTGGTTAGAGTCACATGACTACAACCACGCCTGCATACTAAGTGATTCCATGAGCATGATAAGAAATAGTGTAGGCGGGCTCTGTACGCGAGCAATGGTCATAGTTATTGCACAAGTCTAAAAAGTCTGCCGACTACAACAAACCCAAGCATATGGATACCTTAATGTGTTTCTGTGCTGGACATGGTTCATTTCTTGGTGTTTTTCCGTGAAGCCATGGCTCATATCTTGATGTGTTTCTGTGCTAGCCATGGCTCATATCTTGACGTGTTTCTGTGCTAGCCATGGCTCATATCTTAGCTTGTGTGTGTGTGCTGGCCATGGCTCATATCTTGGCGTGTGTCATATTAGTCATATCTCATATCTTGGTGTGTCCGTGTTAATCATGTCTCATATCTTTATGTGTGTGTGTGTTTAGTCATATCTTAGTGTGTATCTGTGTTAGGCATGTGTCATATCTTTGTGTGTGCATGTTTAGGTTAGTGATATCTCATATCTTTGTGTGCTTGGCTATGTTAGTCACATCTCATATATTTGTGTGTGCATGTCTATGTTGGTCATATCTCATATCTTTGTGTGCATGTCTATGTTAGGCATGTGTCATATCTTTGTGTGTGCATGTCTATGTTGGTCATATCTCATATCTTTATGTGCATATTTATGTTAGTCATGTGTCATATATCTTGATGTGTGTTAGTGTTAGTCATGCCTCGTATCGTTGTGTGCATGTCTGTGTTGGTCACATCTCATATCTTTGTGTGTGCATGTTTGTGTTAGTCACCTCTAGTGACTCGGGCAGATGGTGCTCGTAAACCTGGGAGGGCAGACCATATAAGAGCAGAATCCCCCTACAGAAAAGATCATCTGCTGCCTTGCAGGAAGATTGGGGACAATCAAAGGCTAAGGAATGCAAACCTGAATAAAATACTGGCTGAAATCGGATGCACTGGGCCACTGGTGCAGAACACAGTGCAACGTTTTAACGGGTGTTCAATCAGAGTGGATCTGGCAGACTCTAATTGTGATGTTCTGTCTGTGGGGGCGATCAACATACTTAACCTGACAGCTGACTTCACGTCAGAGTCTGGAATCCTACTCTGATTGAGTCCTGATCGCAGAGAGAGAGAGAGAGAGAGAGAGAGAGAGAGAGAGAGAGAGAGAAATACGTAAGGCCACCTTTGTCTATATCCCAGGACATGCGGGAATACGAGGAAATGAAAGAGCGGACAGGTTGGCTATCGTTGAGGACTTTCAACCAATGGATAGGACGTTCATCATCAATGCCCTCCGAGATGTAGGAAGGACACAGGACTTCGATAACCATGAGTCCACGTCACTCCATCGGATGAAAGAGATGGGAAGATAAGATGGGCACAGCCAGAAATGAACAACTAAGTGGGCGTGTAAGAAGACCAACCAACACAGAACGGGAGTCGTCAGTCGCTGGACACTGCGGGACTTGCTGAGGAGGGGATCTGAGCACCTATGGACATGTTTGTTGTGCAATGATGGTGTCCCTCAAAGAACCCAATAACTCAAATGAAGAGTTGTTTGTTTTCAAATTTTATTTGGGTTACCGTTATTGCTAATATCAACGATTTTTGTCAACAAACAAGGGAGCGCAATGTTATCAACATATTAGCATTTCATTGATGCCTTTTATTGTCAATATCATCAACTACTCAAGGCACTATGGACTATTTTCAACACCATCACATTTGCGACACACCTTCAACAACATTTATGAATAATATCAATATTACAGGATATTGTGTAGCGCATTTATTATCAACACATCAACACATCACTCAGACCGTTTATTGCCAACATCATAAGCACCCAATGGATCGCGGGTATTATCAACAACACCACACATTTTAAAGAAATATCAGAGAGGACATTAATGACCAGTATCTTCAATGTTTCGTCATACCGTGGCGCGCATTTGTTATCGACGTCATGAACATTTCTACATATAACAAGCACACTTCTATAAATGATCTTATTTGGTAGAATTTAAAGGTTCTACATTGTGTAGAATTATGCACTCCGTCCACAGGTCAGCTTCCAGAAATCCGCATTTGCTTCTTACGACACGACTGGTATGTTCAAGAGCAACAATTCAACTTATTGTTTCGCGTTGGGTCACGACAACACACGGACAGCCGCTTTTATGACTATTAAACACTAAGATAATTGGGGGGAGGATGGGGGGAGGGAACGAGGTAACTAAATTGAAAATAGTTTCGAATCAATAATGTATATGTTAACTTAGTCTAAGGTACTGTTAAGCGAGATATAGAACAGATCAAACGCACATAACACTTGAATAGTAAATGGATGGGAAATGAAACATTGGCATTGTATAGGGCATTAAGATAGCTGCGTTTATTATGGCATTAAGATAGCTGCGTTGATTACAGCATTAAGATAGCTGCGTTGATTAGAGCATTAAGATAGCTGCGTTGATTAGAGCATTAAGATAGCTGCGTTTATTATGGCATTAAGATAGCTGCGTTTATTATGGCATTAAGATAGCTGCGTTTATTATGGCATTAAGATAGCTGCGTTGATTAGAGCATTAAGATAGCTGCGTTGATTAGAGCATTAAGATAGCTGCGTTGATTAGAGCATTAAGATAGCTGCGTTTATTATGGCATTAAGATAGCTGCGTTTATTATGGCATTACGATAGCTGCGTTGATTAGGGCATTAAGATAGCTGCGCTGATTAGGATATTAAGATAGCTGCGTTGATTAGGGCATTAAGATAGCTGCGTTGATTAGGGCATTAAGATAGCTGCGTTGATTAGGGCATTAAGATAGCTGCGTTGATTAGGGAAATAAGATAGCTGCGTTGATTAGGGCATTAAGATAGCTGCGTTGGTTAGGGCATTAAGATAGCTGCGTTTATTATGGCATTAAGATAGCTGCGTTGATTAGAGCATTAAGATAGCTGCGTTGATTAGGGCATTAAGATAGCTGCGTTGATTAGGGCATTAAGATAGCTGCGTTGGTTATGGCATTAAGATAGCTGCGTTGATTAGAGCATTAAGATAGCTGCGTTGATTAGGGCATTAAGATAGCTGCGTTGATTAGGGCATTAAGATAGCTGCGTTGATTATGGCATTAAGATAGCTGCGTTGATTAGAGCATTAAGATAGCTGCGTTTATTAGGGCATTAAGATAGCTGCGTTGATTAGAGCATTAAGATAGCTGCGTTGATTAGAGCATTAAGATAGCTGCGTTTATTATGGCATTAAGATAGCTGCGTTGATTAGAGCATTAAGATAGCTGCGTTGATTAGAGCATTAAGATAGCTGCGTTGATTAGGGCATTAAGATAGTTGCGTTGATTATGGCATTAAGACGAGATTGTCGATTATGATATTAAGGTAGTAGTAGCGCTGAATAATGACTTTAAGATGATAGCGTCAAAAGAACATTAATTTGATAGCGCTAAAAGAACATTAAGATGATAGAGCCAAAAGAACATTAAGATGATAACGCCAAGAGAGCATTAAGATGACAGTCCCAAAAGAACATTAGTATAATAGCGCTAAGAGAACACTAAGATGATTGTGCCACAAGAACATTATGATGATAGCGCCAAAAGAACATTATGATCATAGCGCCAACAGAATATTAAGATGACAGCGCTAAAGAAAGTTTAAGATGATAGCACCAAGAGAACATATAAGATGATAGTGCTAAGAGAACATTTAAGATGATAGTGCTAAGAGAACATTAAAGATGATAGTGCCAAGAGAACATTAAGATAATAGCGCCAAGATAACATTAAAATGATAGCGCCAAGATAACATTAACATGATTTCGCCGAAATGGACATTTGGACAAAAGAATAAGATAGTATATGCATTAATATATCTACATCAATGCATTACAAATGACCTATTCTTAAATCAAAACGAAATGAATATCATAGAATGACCAACGCATAAACAGAAAAGGGTCTCATATAATATATGGACTGTTAGTTTCTCAACATAAAGATCGTTTCTTCATATTACTTGGAGCCGCGATAGCTCAGTGGTTAGTGAACTGGACTACAAAGGACAAGAGGTACTGTTCGATCCCAACCGACGGCTTTCGGTTAACCCAGCCTGTTATGGGTACCGGATTTTTTTCTGGGAAAGTAAAGCAGCATGGGCGTAATACTGACCCCATTACCCCAAAAATCATGAGCTGAAGGTCTGTAAAATATAGGGTCACTAACACCATATTTCCCTATACGCCACTTGGCGTGACGGGGTACTTTACTTTACTTTTTTTTTTTACTTTTAAAATATAATTTGAAAATGCCAAGCAATTATCTTTTATGTGACCAGTTCCGACTGTTCCAGCAAGAAGGACAAGATCATCTTCGAGCCCATTCATTCATCCTTTGTTGAGAGATCTCATTGAGCGTCTCTCCCACGACACGTTAGTGTGTACAACAACCGCTCTATAATGATCATATTTTTTAAAAGAAAAAAAAATGCAAATGTTCCATTATCGATTTGTTATGGGATACGGTTACACATTTCTTTATGGATTAGTTGCACCTTTCTCAGAGCGCTAGATTAAGGATACCGTGAGTACGTTGAGTGTTGGGTCTAGTGAATATTACGCCAATATCGATTCCAGCGCCACCTATATTTTTTTAAAATGTGATATGAGTAATAATCCATATTGCTATGATTGTGGTGTATTCTACATGAGGCCTGCGTGTCTCTGAAAGTTGTTTTATTATTTATATCTTACGATGTTTAATACAGGTTTTAGTCGACATACAAAGCGCTATAACCTCAGAAATTGTATTACCCTTCCCGACATGCATGCTAGTTGTGACGTGGCTGGGCCTTCTGGCATTACACTTAAAAATAATACAGATCGTAGGTAATTTGACGATGAACATGACAGTCTGCAAGAAAAATGAACAAACTGGTGGTGACTTGTAAAAAGACTCATGTACATAGATAGTGTGGTATGCCCAGAGAGGACCGATCATTTTTTTAATAATTAAAAAGAAAAATTATTGGAGTATACTATGACTTGCAGAGATTTTATTTGTGGTCAGTTCCTACTGTCTATAATATGTATAGAATAGTTTCATAGATTAAAAATCACTTGGCATCTATTTCAAGAAAACATTACTGAATGTAGGCAGGAAGCTAAGTCCCTTCTACTTTCTTTAGGATGAAATAATTACATTTCTTTTCAGGTTTAATGCCAGTTCCTACTACAACAGACCAGGTTTGCTGCCGATATGTGAATGGCATCTAGCACCTGATTAGTCAAAGAAGAGGGAGAATTGAAAAAAAATAGAAGAAATGGTATGGTAAAAGCTTTACGCAATTGATAAACGATACAAATTTGAACGACGTTTCGACTCAATTGGCATTCAGCGGGAACAAACAAACAACACACACTCACACAGATATGTAAGCGAATAAAACTAATCCTACACAGCTAACTATAGTCCGTTCCAAAATTCATAATCACACCTGAATTAGTTTTGCGTGATAACCGTTTGTTATTTTGCTTTCAAAGTTTGCATGCAATCTTAGAATATTGATGACGTTATAGAAATATTTTTTGCTCTGAGAAATTTGATCTAGTTTAAAAGTTTTCTTCTTTAGGTTATATTAAATTCACCCTGTTCGAATTTGACACCATTTTAGGATATATACATTAATTTGGTGCGATCGTTCACGTAAAATAGTTTGGCTATTGCAGAAACACTAACTTCAGGAAAATCCCGTGCACAAAACTGAATTGTTATTGAACGACATGACGCACCATGGCCTGGGCATTAATTACCGAAGGGAAGGCGTATCTTTATTAATTTTGTGAAGACTCAGTAGACAATTTGTTGACTTTAAATACCAATATTTATATCAACATATATACTTGCACAGAACAGAGACAGATGGCGAGATTTGATAAATATCTTTAAAAGAAAACTGCTAGAACAAAAATTCATATAGGAGAAGGTGTATCTTGGTCTACGCCCTATGGGCCGGTTACGGCTCGAAAGGTCAATAGATAGATAGATTTATATCTTAATTACAATGAGTTTGAAATGCAAATTTATGACTATGCAAAAGGTTACTTTTTTACTATATCAGCACTTCCTTAGGGAATCCAAGATGGGGCATTTATATTGTGATATTCATGACCCAGAGAGACGAACGCAACTCGCGCTTGGTCTTAATAGATCGTTATTTTCAAGTTGGATTAAACAAGACTCAGAGTGCACTCATGTCAATCAAGGAAGGAAAAGAAAAGTCGACAGCTTTGACATGGATGTCATAAAACGTGACCACGTGAGGATACGTGAACGGTATGATATTGTATATTTTGACGAATCATGGGTCAACGCACACCACACCTATGCTAAAGATCGCAGTCAGTAAACGGCAAACTCAAAAGAACAATTCCGAGCAGCAAAGGCCAGCGCATTATATTAACGCATGCTGGAAGCACTGAAAACGGCCTTGTCCATGATGCGGGACTTATTTTCCAATCAAAAAGTACTGACGGTAGGGACTATCATACTGAAATGAATGGAAACATTTTCAGGCACTGGTTGGAGAATGATCTTTTACCAATCCTGGAGAGACCTTCATGCATAGTCATGGATAATGCATCATACCACAATGTCGTATCAGAGGAAGACAAAGTGCCTACTGCATCAAATACAAAAGAGCAATTTAGGACATGGCTTGCGAATGAAAATGTCAAATTTGACGACACATATTTAAAACCCGAATTGTTACAACTTGTGAAGAATACGAATAAGAAAAACGTGTACAATGTTGACAAAATCATTGAGAAATACGGCCACACCTCTCTTCGACTCCCTGCATATCATGCGCACCTTAATCCAATCGAACTTGTCTGGGCTCACGTCAAAGGACAAGTGCAGAACAGAACAGGACGTTTAAAATGTGTGATGTTGAAGTTCTGACACCCGAGTCTCTCTCAAAAATAGACATTCCGTTCTGGAAGAAGTGTGTTGAGCATGTGCTGCGGGTGGAAGATGAGTACTGGAAACGAGATGGATTACTATTTGTCCAGCCAGTAATGATTATCAACCTCTTGGAATCGTCAGATTCGTAATGATTAAAATTAAGATGAATTCAATTCCAGCTGCAGTTAGGACGTCCTGGGGTCTAATGGTGACCGAAGGACAAGACTAATTGTAACCAATTTAATTCATGTTTGCAAATACACACAACGAACAACACCAACAATTAAGCACTATGTAGATACGCCTCTGACAAGAATTGCAATAAACTGGAAAATTTAACACAATTACTATACATGCTAAAATTTTAATCAACTTGTGTGATATCGTCATAAAAGATCAAAGGAATTCGTTATGTGCAAAATCTGTTGTGTTTGTGGAATAAAAAATACCAAAATCTTTGCGTCATCATATTCAAAGATTGCATGCAACATTTGAAACCAAAATAACATCCGGTTATCACGCAAAACTAATTCAGGTGTGATTATGAATTTCTGAACGGACTATAGTAATGAAACAACCAAAAGAAAATAATCGAAACTGGTTTAAGAACGAAACATTTCTTCCCTGTGGTCGTGGACCGTGGCCAGAAGGAGAAAGATGGATTCGCGGTGCGCGCTGTAAATACCCTGCCGGTGCTTCCACACCGATCAACAACGTGTAAATGGTTAAAAAAATATGTGAGTGGAGGGAACACTGTCTAAGTTGCCTCGACTACACCAACAATGACAATGTCGATAAGCATCCACGAGTCCACACATACATGTATATATACACACAGAGAAATGTTTACATACATATATATACAAATATATATATATATATATATATATATATATATATATATATATGCATATATATATATATACATACATATATACATACATATATACCAACACACTTACATATGAACACATACATGCATATGCACACCCATTCAGTGACAACCATATATATGTAATAATGTGCGCATGACCCCCACACTACCAGAAGAATACACACAGAGGTTAGTGTGCATACACAACGGGGAAAGAATAGAACTGAAAATTAACAGGTATCGAAAGGAGGAAAGAGTGAGATGTCTGAGAGTCGGTACACTAAAAAAACATGTGAAAGATAAGCAGCACAGACAAAAAAGGTATACAAGACCAACGAAGTATCGCAGAGGGGTCTAGTGGAGGAGAGCTATGAATAGCATAGCATAGTGGATATACTAATGTGCCAAAAGCGTGGGCAGCGAGATGACTATGCAATAGGGATGGAGCAACAAAGGGAAATTATGTACGAGTGAGATACATTCATGCCTCGTGGGTCAACGAACCAAATTGGACTATAAAGTGTTCTCCAAAGCAATCTGACTACGGTCGCCAGTGGCAAAGAACAATACTGGTTAACGGATGTCATTTTTGCCCTTATGGTCTGAGGAATTGAAATGGAAGGCCACTGAGTGTCAGTATTCTGTTGAACATCTCCAAGATGTTCACAAAATATTTCCGTAAACGTCTTCCAAACTCGCCAATATAAATCATGTGGCATCGTTGGCATAGGATGGCATAAATGATGTTGCGGGACACACATGTGAAGACATGCTTAATCTCGAACCTTCCGTTAGGGAATAAGACAGAATCAGTGTGGAGCACATAGGCGCAGGCGATACAGCTACGTTCACAAGAGGCCGTACTCAAGTGTTTCATGGTCGGAGCGAGAGAGATGGCTCCTAAGCAGAATATCTCTCAAATTCCTGTCGCGTTTGAAGCAATCATAGGGGGATCACTAAAAGTAGACGAGTAGTGGGATCAGAGAGGAGATGGAGCGGTAGCGGTTGAGTATCTTCACAGCGGCCAAGTTGTGAGGATGATAGGTGAGAGTGAGTATTGTTCACTCAGAAGGGGGGGGAGTAGTTTAAAGGAGTGAATGCCTCAGGACGGGAGATAAGGAGGACCCGCTTGAAGGCAGACTGGAGGATCGAATCTGGATAAAGCCGGCGGCTAAAGAAACTTACATTAGGTGAGCCTGTTTGAGGAAATCTTGGTCGTCCTGGCAGCTACGACGAAGACGCCATAACCGAGAACGGAGTCGAATCACGACAAGAATTAGAAGGTGAATGTGATGAAGTTAGAGAAGGTAACAATGGAGTTTGTGGATTTATAGAAAACCGAGGTGTGGAGGCCAAAAGTACACAAGGAAACAATATAATCTAGGAAGATAACAGAGGAAGTGAATACAGGATGTGATCTTGATAGCTTGGATAACTGCCATGTAGTCGTTAAACTTGGAGGAGATGTCCTCAGATACATCGGTAAGTCCGAAGCAGCCAACATGTACCGGAAGCTAGTGCACTAGATCTTGTATTATCCTCATCATGCTGCAAATAGATGTTTACGGCGTTATGCGAGTTGTTACCAAACAGAACGAATCTCGCCGCCGCCGCAGGGAATAGAAATATAAGGACAATAGGTAAAGTTTGATCGATCTCAATCGACGTCTTCTAGGTACTCTATTCTACCTTTCAACTCCCTGTGGAACATAGGTTTTCAACAATCACTTTCCAAGCCGTTCGTTCTGTTTTGTTGCCATTCTTTTAAGAAATTCCATATCTTCCCCATCATCTTCATCTCTGCTTCCATCTGTCTTCTTCAAGTATTCTTGGTCTTGGTCTTCTCTCTTGTCATTTCCCTGTGATTCCATTCCAAAAAGTGCCTGTTATGTAATAATTTCAGTTGGAGTCCGCAGAGTATGTCCTGACTTAACATTGCAGTTGAAAATTTTTATTTTAGTTTTTAAAAAAATTTCTTTGGACTTCCATATGTTTCCAAGTGCAACAAATGCGCCTCTTGTTTTTGAGATATCCTTATTTTTGGTATCATTTTTCTGTTCTCACTCTTTTCTGTATTACTGCCCATATATAAGTACACTTGTACGTCTATAGTCCGTTCAGAAATTCATAATCACACCTGAATTAGTAATGCGTGATAACCGCTTGTTATTTTGGTTTCAAATTTGCATGCAATCTTAGAATATTGATGACGTTATAGAAAATTTTTTGCTCTGAGAAATTTGATCTAGTTTAAAAGTTTCCTTCTTTAGGCTATATTAAATTCACCCTGTTCGAATTTAGCACCATTTTAGGATGTATACATTAATTTGGTGCGATCGTTCACGTAAAATAGTTTGGCTATTGCAGAAACACTAACTTCAGGAAAATCCCGTGCACAAAACTGAATTGTTATTGAACGACATGACGCACCATGGCCTGGGCATTAATTACCGAAGGGGGCGTATCTTTTTAATTTTGTGAAGACTCAGTAGACAATTTGTTGACTTTAAATACCAATATTTATATCTAAATTACAGATTTTGAAATGCAAATTTATAACTATGAAAAAGGTTACTTTTTTTACTATATTAGCAATTGTAACCAATTGAATTCATGTTTGCAAATACACATAACGAACAACATCGACATTAAGCACTATGTAGATACGCCTCTGACAAGAGTTTCCAGTATAGTGGAAAATTTAACACGATTACTGTAAACTCTAAAATTTGATCAACTTGTGTGATATCGTCATAAAAGATCAAAGGAATTCGCTGATGTGCAAAATCTGTTGTGTTTGTGGAATAACAAATACCAAAATCTTTTCGTCATCAATTTCTAAGATTGCATGCAAATTTTGAAACTAAATAACAAGCGGTTATCACGCAAAGCTAATTCAGGTGTGATTATGAATTTCTGAACGGACTATAGTTGAAGTCTTCTTCTTTCTTCTTCTTTTACCTTTTAGCTCCTGGTGGAGCATAGGTCTTCAACAAACACTTTCCAAGTCGTTCTGTTTTTTGCCATTCTTTTAAAGATCATTCCATGTCTTCCCCATCATCTTCATCTCTGCTTCTATCTGTCTTCTCCAAGAATTCCTTGGTCTTCCTCTTTGTCATTTCCCCTGGGGATTCCAAAAAAGGGCCTGTTGCGTAATACTCTCAGTTGGCTTCGTAGTGTGTGTCCTATCCATCGCATCGTCTTCGCTGTATCTCTTTATCCACTGGTATTTGACCGGTACATTTCCATAACTCCACGTTAGCAACTTTGTCCGCGCCATTTCCATCCCCCTATTCCGCGCAAGCATCCACCAATGAAAGTCTGTACTTTCGTGATTGTCAATTTTGTCATTCTCCATGTTTCACAGCCATATAATAGGACCGACTTAACATTCGGTTGAAATTTTATTTTGTATTTAGCCTAATTTCTTTGAAGTAGTCTTTGAATAGTTGAAGTATTTCTCCTAATTTATTTGGTTATCGCAAACTGTATTAATTCTCATAATTTTTGTCTTATCTCAATTTATTTTCAGTTCCATCTGTTTGTGATCTTTCATCACAATACTCATTTTATCTTCCATCTGTTGATGGATGTGTGATAGGAGAGCTATGTCATCAACAAAGTCTGAATCAGCAGTTGTTTGGTCAGTGACCACTGGATTCCATTGCTGTTGTTTTGAGTATTTTCATAATCCAATCTATGCCTGTAGAAAGAGAACTGGAGATAGAAGGCATCCCTGCCTTACCCCTGTTCATATTTCAAATACTTCTGTAAGCTGCCCTTCATGCACCACACTACATTTCATTCCTTCATACATTGTTTGTATCAGTTTAATAAACTTTGTTGGGATTCAGTAATGACTCGGCAACATCCAAAGCATTTCTCTGTCTAAACTATCAAATGCCTTTTCGTAATCTATGAATCCATATAAAGTGGGGATTTTAGTTCTAAACTTTGTTCAACTATTATACGTGAGTAGTTATTTTATCAGCACATGATCTGTTCTTCCTAAAACCTGCTTTTCATCTCTCAAATGTTCTCTATAGCCTCTTTTAGTCTCTCCAGAATGATTCTGCTAAATATTTTTCCTGGCACTGATAGTAGCATAATTCCCCTATAATTTGTGCACTCCTGTAAACTTCCTTTCTTTGTAGTTTGATCATATAACCTTCTTTCCAGTCGTTATGTATTTCTTCCCTCTCCCAAATGTTATCTAATAGATTATGTAACATATTGGTAGAGGTGTTAATATCTGCTTTATGGCTTCTGAAGGAATTTCATCTGGTCAGTGGCTTTACCATTTTTTAATAGCTTGATGTCTTTAATTATTTCTTCCTAGCTTGGTTTTCCATAGTTAAATTGTAACTCTTCTTCTGCTTGTAGTATATATGGAGGTTATTTGGGCCGAGTCTGTTCAAAAGCTCTTCAAAGTGCTCTTTTCATCTCTCTATTTGTTCCCTTATATTACTAAGCAGATTTCCTTTCTTATCTTTAATAAAGGCATTGATCTGTTTGTATTTTCCACTTAACTTTTTTGTGCTGTTGTACAGTTCTTTCATATTACCATTATTTGCTGTCTCCTCTGGCTCTTTAACTAGTTTATTTATATTTTCTTTTTATCCCTTTTAATGCATCTTTCACTTCTTTTGTTGATTTCTGTGTCTTGGCTTTATTACTTTTCGTTTTGCTTTTATTTGTCTTCTTTCTATTCTTTCTTTCTTTAATTTTATCCAGGGTCTCTGCTGTCATCCATGCCTTATTCTGGCGTTCTCTTTTCCCCAGTGTTACTTTCGCATGTCCTTTCCATATATCCTTTACCTGTTTCCATGATCTTCTATATATATTGTATTTTATAGTTTTTGGAGGACTTGGTATTTGTTTGATATTGTGACTGAAATGTATCTTTAATTCCTTTTTCTTTTAAGAACTCTACATGAAATCCTTTCGACTCTTATTGCTTATAGGTAGTCATAAGTCATTTGAAATCGTTGAAAAACTGCAGTCTCTGAGGAATATATGGTAAGGAACCTGCGCCTAAAACATATGACTTGTTCAAATTTCTAGGACAAAAGAACCGGCTATTCAATATTAACTATTAAAAAATAACTGACAATATAATGGTACCCCTCACTCCCTATATCCCATATGGCAAATTGGATCACTCACTTCCCATAACCCATGTGTTAAATGGTACCCCTCAATTTCCATAGCCCAAATTGTTCACTCACATTGACAATTGGTCAGCATCACACTATCCGCCTTACTTTCCCAAAGATAATCCCTATACCATTTTCAGAGACTGGGTACACCAGAAGCTCTGAGAATCTAAAAGAATTTCGTTACACACGAGAATTGACTCCGCACCTTACTTGGTCATAGTCGACTACGCTATCAAATATCAAATACCACATTGGCTTCTCGTGAACTCGATACATGAACCTTATAAACAACATCATTCGATATAAAAAAAAATGTAACTTTCATGAACTCGTTACTCTCTCTTTCACACCGAATAACCGAGGCCTAGACCTGAATAGTAAAAGACATAAAACCAGACTTTTAACAGATTTAATTTGTGCGAACACGACAGCCTCAGTGCGCCAAATTATCGCCTTGTAAATTTGACAAAAACTCGCTAATGCTAATGTGACTGTTCTTTAATAATTGATTTGACTTCATTGCTGAAAGCAACATTTCATTCTTAGTTAACGCCTTCAATTTATTGAATAAAAGAATGTATTTACTGATTCAATTGTTCACGTGTTTCCACGAGAACTCTAATGTTTTTTAATGAGTATTTATTTTTAAATCTTTATTGTTGATTTGTTATTTTCTTTCTATTTTTTTATTTATTCACTTTCTTATTTTGCGTTCTAACCGTTCATCTTTGAAGTCAATCCTGGAACATTTTTACGTGGATGTAGTTGCGATGTGTAGTCTTTTTTTTTTTTTTTTTTTTTTTGTGGTAGGCTGCATTATCTGCGCCCTTCGATCAAAGTCATCCAAATTCAGGATGATAATTGTTGAGATCTGTGTATGGCATTCCTCTTCTATCTCTACTTGCTTGGGCAAACTGATTGTTTGTTTGATGCCAGAAACACCAGGGATGATCTTTGTCTGGTCTGAAGTCAGAAGTGAGCTATGAATCGTCGATTTCTTTCAGCTCACGCACTGCCTGAAGAACTGGTTTACTTTCTGGAAAAAAACAACGAGAAAGAGAGAGAGAGGAGAGAGAGAGAGAGAGAGAGATAAGGAGAAAGAGAGAGAAAGAGAGAGAGAGACACAGAGAGAGACAGAGAGAGAGAGACACAATGAAAAGTGTAAAAGAACGACATAGAGGAAATATAGGGGAGAGATTAGTTTGGTAATCAGCTATGATTTGATAGTGATACACATATAAGTCCAAATTATATTATCTCATCCAACGACTCGTTCCAGACTGGAAAATGTCCGATATTATGATTACCAATAAAAAAAAATAACTATTTCATTGATGCAAAAAGATAATGGCTATTGTTTCCGTGATTCATGTTTACAAGGCAATAAAAGAGTTACATGTCATGTGTGATGTGGCTGTGGACAAAATGGCTGGCTATAACGAAAACGCGTTGCTTAGGAAGTTACTAAGGCGTCTTACGGATATGATTTAGTGGCATAAAGACTAAGAATCAATTGTCTGTATTAGCCACGATATTAAGATTCATGTGTAGTCATCTACTGTACACATGGATGTTGGTAGTGACCAGTGGTTCTCAAAACGTGACGGGATTTCCCTCTTTGAGATAGCAGTTTTAGTATTATTATCCTCATTAGTGCACAGATGATAAAAATCAAAGTGTATCTGATGGATGAAGTAGTTGAAAGATAGAAATGACATATATCTTAGAATGCCATAACAATATAAATTATACCATAAAACCAAATGATAATTTGTCCGTTTTGCGCAGTTATCTGCTCTCGCTATTATTTTTTTTTCAATCTTCTCCCACATTATACATGTCTCCACATTGTGATATGAGTACTTGGGGTGGTTGAAAGCGGCAGGGTAAACGGCTGCACAAACATTTGGTGGGAGGAACCCTAAGACAGTCGGTATCTCATCCATCTTCTGGCATTTCCTGCAACTCAGTGTTGGGTTCAAATATAACGGCCACAGCATTTCTTTGAATTGTTTCATAGTGGCGTCGACACGGGAGGGTGTGAGGTGGGGGGGGGGATGCTATAGCGAAATGGACACAGCGCTAACACCACATCTAAACACAGACAAAACAAGCAAAGAGGAATGTTAGCTCCGCACGAGTGAAGCTTACTACAGACTCTTGCCAGGAAGAAAAGTTGTCGTGTGTGTGTATGCATTTATATGTGTGTTTGTACGCATGTTCGTATGTAATTATATATATATATATATA